>VUQI01026627.1:0-15552 GCA_015106735.1 Paratilapia polleni
AGTTTGGATTCGGGAGACAGACACCCTCTCTACTTTTAAGATTAGGCTTAAAACTTTCCTTTTTGATAGAGTTTATAGTTAGGGCTGGATCAGGTGACCCTGAACCATCCCTTAGTTAAGCTGCAATAGGCCTAGGCTGCTGGGGGCTTCCCATGATGCACTGAGCACTTCTTCTTACTCACTTCCTTACACCACTTGCATTTAATCATTAGCAACTATTAACTCTGTCTCTCTCCCATAGTGTGTCTTTTTGTCCTGTCTCCCTCTGCTCTCTTCTGTTTCCCCTCACCCCCAACCGGTCGCGGCAGATGGCTGCCCCTCCCTGAGCCTGGTTCTGCCGGAGGTTTCTTCCTGTTAAAAGGGAGTTTTTCCTTCCCACTGTTGCCAAGTGCTTGCTCATAGGGGGTCATCTGATTGTTGGGGTTTTCTGTCTAATATTGTAGGGTCTTTACCCTAAAATATAAAGCGCCTTGAGGTGACTGTTGTTGTGATTTGGCGCTATATAAATAAAATTGAAATTGAACTGTACCTTCCACAGCAGACCTAAAACTATCTAATGCTACTTTTGGCTGCTCCCTTATTCACAAGGGGTCACCCCAGCAGGCAGCTTTTTTTCATGCCAGATGCACTTTCTGACACAATCCCAAAGGGATTTGTGTCTCCTCCTGGGATCGAATCAGGGATCTTTTGCTCGTTAGGCAAATGTGTAAACCACGACACTATGCAGCCACTAGCAGACCTAAAACTAACTAAAGTTGCAAAAAATAACAGACAGAAGCAATCAGCTATTCATAAAATATGGCAGCTTTACACACATCAGTTTCAGTTACACCTTAAATAAACGTACATCGAGTCAGACTCATTAAGACACACATAAATGAAATTTGCTCTCCATGAAGACAGGAAGTCAGATCACCGAGGTCACTTCTAAGACATAAAAACTTGCTGGGTCAGTTTTAGGGAGTTCACGCAACAACCTATCTGCACATGCACACAATCACTACACCTGCAAATCTGCTGGGAAGAAAGAAGGTCCTTTATTTCCACCTCAGGTACATGAAGTCTTCCACATTCAACCTTTGCAACACCCCACCCAAGAAGTCTCTTCTCACATGGTCGTGCTCTCTGTAAGAACTGAAACTTTGGTGGCTTCACACCAAAACGAAAAGATCATTTTTCTCACCTTCGTCATTCTTCAGTCGGTCCAGCTGCCCTTTCTCCATCAGCGCCTCTGCCTCCTTCACAAAGGCGATCATGCCTCCGAAGGGCGGAGAGAGAATCTCCTCAATAAACTCCTGCAGAGAGGAGAGGGAGGGGAAAAGGTAACTTGAGTTAAAATCTTTTTCTGAAGAAGATCAGAAACTAAACTGTTCAAAAGTTACATTCAAATTTAGAAAAGCTACACAAAAAACAGGCATTACAAGTTTGTAAAAATGTCATTTCTAATATTTCTCAATTGTCTGTTGTGTCAAAAAGTATTCAAATGTTTGAAAATATCAATAAAATTCCATAAACAAATCCAAATAATATTTTTTTTTTAATGGAAAAGAAAAATGGTAATAACATGTCCAAGATATATCATTAAAATATGAAACAAACATCTAAAAAATGTCAAAGAAATATTATTCAGTGGTGCAAATGTTCACAAGATGCTTCCAAAGAAAACACACATAAAAAAAATCAAAAAAGATGAACAAAATTTCAGAAAAGGGGTCAGAAAACATTTAAAATGCCTGAATACAAATCTTAAAATGTGCTCGAAAAGAAAAATTTAAACCTAAAAATATTACGAAAGATAACAAAACGAATAACAATATTTTTCTTAAATGTTAGAAATATCTTCTGAAAAGGTAATCAAACAGCTGAGTAACATTTTTTTAAATGATGAGGAGGCTAATGATGATAAGTACCTGAGTTCTTGCCAATAGCAGCTGTTGAAAACCTTCCACCTCTTTACTGTCGTCTGCTGCCCTCTCCTGGACACATTAGGAAAAGCAGCCAGCACACAGGATCAGTGAGAGGAAAATCAAGGATTTTTTTTTTTTTAAACTTACCAAAATTAAAAGAAACAGAAGACAGAAAGCCTCAGAATGAGATTTGCAATATTTTCCCCCCACATAAGAACAAACACTGAGAGAAGGACATCATGCTGGTTGTGGCGCTCACCATGAGGACGCTGAGCATCATATCATAGTTGTTGATGAGGAAGATGAGCTGGTCTCTTCTCGAGGGGAACTCTGCCGCCATCTTCAGCACAAAGTTTTCTACCTCAATCTGGAAAACAAACGTTCACATTTTGTATCATCAAAGACGAATTCACTGTGAGACTGTCTGTGTGTAACCGCGCGTGTGCGTTACCTGCAGCTGTCCCAGCAAAGCGTTGGTCCTCTCGTTGGGGAACGTCTGGTTGATGCTGACGATGGCCGAAGAGAACTCTGCGTAACGCCGAGTGATCTGAAATCAAACAGATGTATGGGCTGAGTGTGTAATAAACACGCAGTGTGGTATGATCTGCAGTGTGTGTGTCTGCGCATGTGTACATACGTAGTGCGGTCTGGTGTCCAGTACTCCCAGTTTCTGAGGGTCTGTGTTCCTGATGCTGTTGATGTTCATCTCCAGAATGAGCTCAAACCTCGGCCACAGCAGCTCCAGCACTGCCTCCCAGTACCTGACACACAGCATCAAGAGCATCTTCAGCCTTCATTTACAGACTTTAAGACCTCCTTAAGACTCTCAGCGCTCTCACACTGGGCAGCAGCTGTTTTCAGAGAAGAAGCCTCTGTACGCCACCTGCCCAGCAGCAAACAGCTGTGTGAGACCAGCTTGTAGATACAGAGGAGCGATTATCAGCTAAAGAGGCAGACATTTTTTTCAGAAGGTAGAGACTAAAATAGAGTCAATATTAGACACAAGCACAACTCTGATGGTAGTTTGCTAATGAGTTCATCATACTGACCTAAATCAATGCTGATGTTACTGTTGCTGCATCCAAATAAGGCAAAAAATATTTTTTTTAAAAATCACCCGCTATAGGTTTAAAAACAGTAAGACGCATTTCAAACTTCAAACTTCATCTGTAAGTTTTTTTCCTCTTTTAAGTCGTCGTCTTAGGGATGCACTGATCTGAAGGTTGGATTGGATATCACTTCAACTCCATTCAACTTCAGAAACTGGATGTTTTAAAAGAGTCAGAGTACAGTAACACTGTTGTACAAGAACTTAATGAAGTAAATAAATAACTGTAAATGACACTGCTTTAGTCTCCAGTACTGCAGTTTGAGAAACAGAAGTGGAGGAGGAGGAGGAGGAGGAGGACACACTGACTTGTCGAGAGCGGGGATGTTCCTCTTGGCCGTGATGGCTCTGAACCTGAGGATGATGTGGATACACAGGAAGATGGCAATGCTGTCGTAGCAGTCGGACACGTAGGTGGACATGCTCTTCTGCAGGAGGAGACACAGAGAGCAGGGCTGACCGACGCTACGTGGCAACGTGTTGTACGACCATCTTTGAATTTTAATTCAGAGAGCAAATACATGACATTTTTGGTGCGCTTGTTTTTGTAACAGCTTTTATGGGTTTAAGTTTGGTTAAAGACTTTTTCCTGCATTTTTTCTTGCAAACAAAATGATGAAACCCATCATTTCTTCTCTCCACTGAACTTTACCAGTTTAGCACCTGAGGATTCAGTTTAGTGAGACTTTAGTGACTAAATCAAGGAGAAGCCTTAAAAGTGAGGAGGAGAAAAAACAGGAATAGACCTGTACTATACATCAAATAAACAGTTCTTTCTGTTATATCAATGGTTTGTAAAAGAGAAACATGAATACTGCCTGTGACTAATGTTCCTGATACAAAGTCTAATATTTGCTTACATTAAATTCAGTTTGAAACTTCCTCTACTCGTTGATTGACAGAGAGTCATTCCTAAAAAATTGTATCTTTTTTCTGCTTCTGAAATGTGAGAATTTGATGCTTTTTCTTTGTTGTAATCTCAATACCTCAATATATTTTATTTTTTTGCCACCTTGAGTGTGTTATTTTTTTATTTTCAGTATTTGTTTTGGAGCTTTTAGGGAAAAAACTGCAACCTGCAGCTCTGAGAGGAGGCAGTGGCGTTCTTACCAGGAACATGCTGAGAGTTTTTCCCATGATGCTGTTGAAGAGGTCGAGGGCAGAGTTTCCTGCCACCATGAAGAAGTCAGACAGGAAGAGGTATTCTCTGCAGCCGTTGTCCAGCAGAGCATAGTGCTGGCTGCGAAACAGCGTCTCATAGGGATACTGCAGGAGAGACACAGAATTACAACTCAGAATAATGAATTAATAATAGCTCCATAGACTGTATAAAAATGATGCACAAAGGCATCGTGATGTCACTCATTGGTTTATGAAGTCGTGTTCAGCGGTTTGACCGTCACCATCTTGGTGTTTGAAACCAGATGTGACGAGTGAGGGCTGAAACCCAAAACACTGCATGTTTATACAGCACCAACTTGTCAATCACAAGGTAGGCCTGCCCTAAAGGACACCCTGCTTTATTGTCCTTTTTGAGTCTAATGGAACCATAATTAATTCAATTCAATTTTATTTATATAGCACCAATTCACAACAATAGTCACCTCAAGGCGCTTTATATTTTAGGATAAAGACCCTACAATTAGAAATTAACAACATGAACATACGTTGTATTCAGTAAGACTTGAAACCAGTGACTGACACCATATACCCACCAGGAAAGTGTTTACTGAGGTCTCAGCTGAGCAGTAGGGTCATTTTCTTATAGAACACACAGAGTTGGAAGAAGTCGCCCCCTTCAGGCGTTTAGAAAGAATGCAGATTTAAGGCACTTCAGCACTCGCTTCACTTTTTGGGCCTGGAAGCTGCGTCCATCTTTTATATACAGTCTATGATGAGTTCACTGCTTCCAAACTATTTCCTCTCAAGTTTAAAAAAAAAAAAAAAAATCTCATAAGCTGCCACAAGATGTCAGCACTGATCAACACCTGAGCTCACCTGAGCTCATTCCCATGACTTTTTGAAACTGCTGTATCACTGTGTGTCTGTTTGAGTTTCAACTGCCCAGTGAGAAGAAATATAAACTATATCGCCCTAAAATAATTTACAAATTAAAAAACTGAGGGAGTAAAACACGTATTACTGGACCACAGAAATTCTTTAGGAAAGCTCCTGCAGTGTTACAGATGTTTGTCACGATGCTTTGTGTTCTGCTCTTCGTGTTCACAGATTTCTTCAATGGTTTTCTGTGACGTTTTACGGACGCTGGTTTGTTGACTTTACGACAGACGGGGGAAAAAAATATTTTAAACGTGTGGCAGCTTTCTCCTACAGAATGAGTTTGGCTTGAATGGATTGTTCCAACATGTGTTTGCATCTAAACTGGATATTTTAACAATTAAAGAACACAAATCCTTTGTGTTTGTGAACGTCAGCGAGGTCTCTCTCACCCTGTTGTCTCCTCTCTGAGCCGTGTGTGGAACCAGGATGGGCCCCTCCAGCTCGGCCGGACTCAGTATGGCCCCCCTCTGGCCCAGAGTGAAGATGGTGTTCCTGCTCTTCAGAGACGGTTTGGAGAAGAAACCTGCAGCAGCGAGTCAAGGAGCTTCGAACAGTCTGTGTTAACGAGGCGTCACAGGGTCATGTGACCTGGCTGCTGCCAGAAGTCATCAATCAACAAGTGTGTGAGTGGAGTAGGTATTGTCATGTCCAGTATGTGCGGCAGACACAACTGAACTAAATAAACACTGAACTGCTACACACACACACACACAGCTGCTGTATGTATGTGCAGCTTACTTTAAATCTCTGACAGCTCTGTGTGTTTGTGTTACTTGGACGACAGCCAGAGAGGATTTCTGGCACGTTCTCATCACCTCATTTCCACATTTTACAATCCTTCATCTGTCACACTTTGTGTTCTATCACTCAAGCGTACCAATGTTACCATAAATAAGATGAATGTTTTCCTCATCAGGACGGATTTGTCTGCTTGAGTTGCTTCAGTGTTTCATTTGTCATTTTGTGTATTTTACAGATACCACCTACAACAGCTTCAGAGGGTGTACATCAAAAACTTCTGTGTTTCCATGTGTGAACAGAGTGCACAAGTCTCTTAAATACAGATAAAAAAGGCACAAAGAGACTGTAAAGGATATCTTTCTTGGCTGTGTCCTCTACTCCCATCAGGTCATCTTTGTCTGCCACCTCCTCGTACTGCAGGACACACAAACATCACACCACATGTGTTAGCTGCACAAACACATCCTGCAGGTGCTGTGACAGAAACAAAGAGCCTGTGCAGCCTCAGAGAGTGCAGCTCGCAGAATTACACAAACTGAGTTTGGTGACAGAGACACGAGCTCACGGAGGTCACGGCCTCGCTGCTGACCCACTGACCTGCACTTTCAGCAGCCGGCCGCTGTACGACTTGAAGTAACTGTAGTAAATCTTGCTCATCGTGTCCACGTATTCGTCTCTGATCTCCTTTGCGACTGTTCTCTCGTTAGCCAGAAGGAACTGGTAGAAAAATCTAGAAGAACAAAAGAACCGCTGTCAATCAGCACACTGATCTTTATATGTTTGGAAAATTTGATTTCATTTTACTAACTGAAAGAAACACAAAAATGCAGCCGTCTCGGGTCCCATTGTCCAATGAAAACAATATAATGTGATTACAAAAATGTAAAAATTGATTAACTGATTATTGCTGGGAGTATTTTTCTTTAGTCTGAAACTCAAAATGACATTTAATCTGTGCAAAAATTTAATTCTCACATACTCCAAAAGGTTTTGTTTGACTTTGTGTTGTATGTGAAATATGTAATGTTTATTCAGGCACACACAAAAGATTTTTTGCTAATGGTTTAAATTTTATATTTGTAACCATTTTTTAAAGAGATGTTTTATTTACATGAGTGTAAAACTGATTTTTTTTGCTCACCAAATGAACAGAAACAAAAGAAAATGCACAGTCTGTGCTGCTTTACTTTTCTGTTGATGTAAAGCAACACAGACTCATTGCCTTAACTGTAAGTGGACCACTTGAACGTGGTGACCCCCCACCCAAAGGCCCATTATGAGGTAGGAAATACTTGATGTTGTGAACAACAGCAGTGCTCACCTGTACTTCAGCAGAGTGTTCTGTGGGATCTGGTAGTTGGTCATCGGCTTCCTGAAGGAGTAAATCTTCTGAAGAATGAACTCTCTGATCTTTGACACCGCCTGAAGGCAAGAAGGTACATTAATATTAATTTGAAAAGCATAAAACACAAACATGTGCAACTATTAACAGATTGAGTATCTCAGATACTCCAAAACCTTTTGGTGAGAAGAGCTAGTTTACAATTTACACCTGTTTCATTGCTAAAATCAGAGAATTAAAAAGTAAAACAGAAACAAGAACAGCAGTGTAAAAATTTGACTTTGTGTGGTGGGTTTACACTAAGCACCTCAGCACTGGCACACCAGTCAACATTTGAAGACCAGAGCAGGTCAGCAGTTTACTGACTTAAAGGAATTTCCTCATTTACTGTTTGTCATAAACTACCTCCCGCCTCTCTCTCACCTTGAGTTTGAGGCGGTCGACGATGTCCTGGATGTCGGAGCAGGCCAGCGTCTCTCTGAAGCTCAGCTCTTTGGCGAAGTTGATCTTACTGTTGAGCTCGTGGAGCTGCTCCAGAAACTCCTGCTCCGTCACGGGAGTGTCCAGGATGGTGCTGAGAACACACGGGATGAGACAATAACCCTTCACTTCTGTCTGAATATTGAAGGAGTTCTACTTATAGAATTTTTCTGCTTTATAGAATTCTTTGCTGGAAGTAATACCATCACCATAAATAACTAACTGCAGGTTAATGAAGCAGGAACATGTTATCACTCTCTGCAAAGTGCTCTTTTTTAAGCCCAAAATCCATATCTGTCCATTTTTTTCCATTAACAGCTGTCTAACTTACGAGATCATGGTTCCGGGCACCACCAGCTCATCCACCAGCTGGCTGAGGTGGCTGCGGACGGCCTGCCTGTTCTTCAGCCGCACATTCATGCTGACCGACTGCTGCTGCAGGGTCTGGATCTCACTGCTGATGGACGACAGGTCGCTCTGGAAGCCGCTCAGCATGCCCTCCATACGCTGAGAGATCAAACACACAACCATGAAGTTAAAATGACTCTTTATCTTACGTTGAAAACATTTAATTTTAACAGCTGTTTCAGTTTAGTGAGCAGTGTTACACGAATAGGATGTATAAAATGTCAGTGGGAGCTTTCAGACTTAAGTCTTGTGGGGAGAAAACGGAGCTAAAAGTGCAAAATAAAAAGAAAACTTACTTTATATCCTAGACATATCTGTCCCACCTTCAACAAGCCAGCATGGACAAATAATGGAGCCATTTTATTCAGCTGGTTGTTGCTTATTTGAGAACTGAGCTCAGAAAATACTACATGGCAACAAAAAAAATGTCTGAGCTCATCACTTATGGAGCATTTATATGAATTTGCAGAAGTAGCACACTAGTCCATCCCCTTACTTGTCTTAAATCCTCTGTACACGCCTGTGATGGACTTAAATAAGGTGTGGACATCTGAAAGCATCTCATCTTACCTCCAGTATGGAGTCGCAGGCAGTGATCTGGTTGTGCAGGAGAGCGATGTTCTGACTCTCCTTGATGTCTGAATGATGAGCGCTCAGGAAAACACATCAAAATCAAACAGAAGGAAACACTTCTAATCCTCACTTTGGACGTTACACGACACGCCAAAATGTCCACGTAATGATCATACAGCTGCAACATTTAGTCCATTAAACTTACCTGTCATCAGAGTAATAATATCGAACATCCCTCAGTTCTAACCTGTCGTTTGTGCAGATTTGCTGCTATTTCAGTATGTCGCAATAATTTATTAGGGTTATTTGTTAGTATATATTTATGTTAAAAAAGGAGGTATTTTGAGGGTGTTTCAGGGCTTGAAGAAACTGGATATTTTTCACAGTTTTTCTGGTGTTTTAGACACAAAAATAGAATAAATAATTGAATAAATAATGAGTGGATTAATTGATAATATACAAAAAGTTCTTGTTGACGCATCTCAGACAACAAACGTACACACAATACGACTTCAGACATGCACAATATATCTGATCCTGGTATATTTCTCCAAGAAAAAAGAAAAAACATATTAATAAAAGTTACTATTTATATTCTAACTTTTATATATATACACTGGCCACTGAGTTGATATCAGTTTACTCTTTTTGGGTGAATCTAACAGTTGGTGTCTAGAAAACCTTTGAACAGACAATCTGCTGACTTCCTAAATCTCATTTCAGAGACCTGTGTCCTGCTCGAAGCGTACGGGAGCTCAGCACGATGTCCACTTTTATAAAGGCAGGCCCCAACACTGAGTCCACTTCAACATTATTACGTTAAAAGAGTGACCGTGTGTTTTTTAAGGCTAGCTGTGTTTCAGGAAATCAAAAAGAAAAAGTTCAAACATTGTTTAAATGTTCCTGTCAGCATGCCGACTGAGTTATGAGATCATGATATTCAAACTGTGAGCAGTGAAGGATACAGTCTTTGATGGAAGCCTGTTCGATCCTCTGCAGCTCTGCCTCCACCTGTTTGGAGTACTGACGGAGGTCAACACCCTGAAAACAGACGGGAGGAGAGACAGGGCTGTCAACACAACCATACACAACTCCACCAGAGGACAACATGCTTAGTACTGACCTCAATCAACAGAATTTCATTTGAATTACATTTTACTATTTCAGCTGTAGAACATTTACTTTGAAACAGGAAGTGTGTAGGTCAAAAATAGTTTAATGTATCTTTCAAAACAAAAGTAACAGATTCCTGCACATTAAAAGCATCTAACAAACAACAAAACAGACCAAAAAAAATGAAGGTTAAAAACTACTTCAGTTTAGCTCTTTGTTCCCCTTCAGTAGCTCTAAGGTTCTACGTCATCTTCTTTTTCAGTCCTGCAGCATCAGCTTATTCACCCTCTTCAAAACACAGGCTTTTATCCTGTGATAACTAACTTGCTGTGAGGCTAAAAAGTGACCAAGAATAAGCTTTCAGTTGAACTGGTTTATCTCGTAGGTAGAAGGGAACTACTACAACACACAAGGGCAAGACAGCAAAACTGCAGCCTTCCTTCATCTTCAGTCACGCTGCCTCAGTAGACACTGAATACACATAAGAATTCAGAAGAGAGAAAAACCTCTGGACTGATGTCCCCCCTCTGCACTGCCTTTGTTGGAAGATGAGCTGCTTTTAAACATTGGCTGAGACACACCTCCTCATTCAGGTTATTTTTTCTTCATTTTTACTGCTTCCTACAGAGGAACAAAGTGTTTGATTCCTCAAAGCAGCCACTGTCTGCACTCAGCTTCCTGAGGTCACGTCATGCAGTGCTTTATAGTCAAAATTTCACTATGGACCATCAACTGTACTATCCAATAAAATATGGAGGGAGTCCAAACAGCAGACTGATGCTGTATATCTGTAGAAATAATTTAATCACTCTCTGTTAGCTGCTTCAGATCGAACGTGCTTTGGTGTCTCACCGTTTTGAGCGCTTCCTTCACGAGGTCATCCTCCAGATTGGCCTGAATGTGAACTGCAGGAGACGAAAGAGAACAACAGTTAATGACAAATGAAACCTCACACAAGGCAGCAACTTCTGCCAACAACCGAGGAACTCTATTAGCATGCAGGAGCTTTAATATGTAAATATGAGATACATTAATGATAAAAGTTTACTTACTGTCCACTTCGTCCAGGATAAACTCATCAGTGGTGATGTCCAACTCTCCCAGGTTCAGGTTAGCGATGTCTGCATCAGTTTTCTGAGGAAATATCACACACAACAAATGTGTCTTCAGTGGTGGGTTTTTCTTGTTTAGGTTCACAGCAAGTGATAATTATCAGGATGAAACTCTCCAAACCCCAAGAGGGTGTCTTCAAAAGTCAGGTTTTGTCTGATTAAATCACTGACAGAAAAGATTTTTTCTGTTTGTCATTCACTGATTTGCTTGTTCCAGTCAATGAGAAAAGATACACTCACCGACCACTTTGTTAGGTACACCTGTTAAACTGTTCCTTAATGCAGTGTAATCAGCCAATCACATGGCAGCAACTCAGTGCATTTAGACATGCAGACATGTAGGTCAAGACGACCTGCTGAAGTTCAAACTGACCATCAGAATGGGGAAAAAAGGTGATTTAAGTGACGTGGCATGGCTGTGGGTGCCAGAAGGGCTGGTCTGAGTATTTCAGAAACTTCTGATCTGCTGGGATTTTCCCACACAACCATCTCCGGGGTATACACAGAATGGTCCGAAAAAGAGAAAATATCCAGTAACCAGCAGTTCTCTGGGTGAAAATGCCTTGTTGATGTCAGAGGTCAGAGGAGAATGGACAGACTGCTTCGAGCTGATAGAAAGGCAACAGTAACTCAAATAAACTCACTCACTACAACCAAAGTAACAGAAGAGCATCTCTGAACACACAGCATGTCGAACCTTGAAGCAGATGGGCTACAGCAGCAGAAGGCCACACCAGGCGCTGCTGCTCTTAGCCCAGAACAGGAAACTGAGGCTACAGTTCACACAGGTTCACCAAAATTGGACAATAGAAGATTGGAAAAACATTGCCTGGTCTGATGAGTTTCCATCCTGCCTTGTATCAGTGGTTCAAGCTGGTGGTGTAATGGTGTGGGGGATATTTCCTTGGCACACTTTGGACCCCTTACTACCAATTTAGCATTGTTTAAACCCCACAGCCTATCTGAGTATTGTTGCTGACCATGTCCATCCCTTTATGACCACAGTGTACCATCTTCTGATGGCTGCTTCCAGCAGGATAAAGCACCATGTCACAAAGCTCAAATTTGATGCTATCATGTCAACACAGACTAAAATCTCTGAAGAATGTTTCCAGCACCTTGTTGAATCTGTGCCATGAAGAATTAAAGCAGTTCTGAAGGCAAAAGGAGGTCCAACACAGTACTAGCAAGGTGTACCTAATAAAGTGTCTGATGAGTGTATTTACACAGGAAGAAGTTGTAAGTCTCTCTCTGTATTTCAAAGAACGAATAATCATAGCACAGCATTTAAAATGAATCGTTTTTCTTTATCAACTATGAATGTTTCACACAGGTTTGAAAATTCACGGTTGAATCAGTTTTTATATCCAACCTGCCTTTTACATCAGTGACAGATTTAAGCCAATAAATCACTGATTCATGCAAGATTTTCACATTTGTGTAGCTGGAACCGGATAATAACCGATATTCCGCATTCTTAATGAATGACCAGAGCGACAAGCTGATAAAACTGATTGATTTAATCGCCTTTTCACCCCCGCAGTCAGTGACGTTTCACTTTGGACCCGCAGGACGCGTTCAGGCAATTTTTGTGTTGCTCAGTGTTTTCACAGGATGCTAACATTAGTCTCCTCAAAGTGTGCACTTCGAAAGGATTTCGTTTGCTGAGACAGCTTGTTGAAAAACGCTTCATTCAGCTGAAGGTGGCGTTCCACTTCATTGATAATTCCTTTCCATTTTAATGAACGCTAACAGGATGTGGATACACCGGAGCCAAGCACCAGCTCCACTGTTTAATCTACTCCATAACAACTGTCACACACAAGCAATAAAACGTCACCTCGTCTTGTAAATACGCCATGGCGACTTCTGTCGGGTTTCCAGCTGTGTTTACATCGGGACCAGCTCCAGCACCAGCTGCGGCTCCCTCCGCCATTGCGGCGAATTCACTCTAATGTAAAAAAGAAAAAAAAAAAAAAATACAAATCTAAGGTTCCACCTCGTCGTTACCAAAAATAACCGAGCGCGATATTAAAACGAATACGAACATATGTTGAGGGAGGTAAATGAATGAGAGTAAGTGACATTTATTTCGCGTGCGTTAACAAATTTAACCGCATTAACTAAGCCACGTATTAACTTGTTTCTTTTTAACAAGTTTTACTTTCCAGTCGGATGGCTCGATAGTGGTGGACTTACTTCCGTTCGCACGCGGGGTCAAACTCTCGCGAGAGACTTGCGGCTTCCTCTTCGCACGGAACCTACTTCCAAGATGGTGAGTCCCTTTTTTGCCGACCTGGACTAGATCAAAGATCCGCGATCATCCTTCTTTAATCGCGCTTGTTTGAAACGATTATGTGTAGGATAAATCTCTCACACCTTGTGTGAGCGGACTGATGTTGAATTGTCGGTTTATTAGGGGCAGAATTTGAGATTTTAACGCAACTTGCTGCCTGCTCTGAGCCGAGCCCTATAGACTGGTTGTGGCTCACGAGCGTCAATAGATAACTTTGTCTTTTACTCCCAGTTAAAGCGTCCAAATGTCCAGTTTCTCCTCGTTTAAATCAGAGCTGTAAATGGAGACTGTCTTTGATGCAGTCGGGCTGCTTAAAAGCCAAAGAAGCATTCATAATTTTAGGTGGCTAGCCCCGAAAGCTAGCAAGCTTTAGCCTTTCCTAAGCATGCTGGTTGAGCCAGGCAGGGAGGTGAAAGTACTCTGATATAAATACACAAGACTGCAGGCATTTAAAGTACTGCTGGATTGTTGTGGTTTTGATCCCCTTTATTCTTTGGTCTTTTTTGGCGGGTTTGGACGAACCCAAAGGGGTTCACATTAGCAGCAGGTCATGTATCTGAGCTGACTGGGGCTAAAGTGAGAGAAAGGTGCAGTTATCAGAGCTGTATTCAGCCCACATTAACTCCCAGTCATGACACTGAGATTAATTGTGTATGTATGTAAGTATGCATTGTGTATTTTCTTGCATTCATATTATCTAATATGACATGAGGCTTATTAACATGTTTTTGGATCACTGCATAAATCTGCTTAAGCTGTTCGGTGGTCTGTAGTCACACCAGTCTCAGACCTGCAGGATTTCAGGAAAATGTTGCACTGTGGCGACAGTTGGTGTGAGACTTACTAAACATGTGTTGTCTTTGGTGTTTCAGTCTCTGGTCATCCCTGAGAAGTTCCAGCACATTCTTCGTGTTCTGAACACGAACATCGATGGTAGGAGGAAGATCGCCTTCGCCATCACTGCCATCAAGGTAAACTCCACTGTGAAAACGCACAGCTTGTTATGATTGCCTGTTTTTCATCTTTAGTTCACTTGTGCTTTCCTGATTGTTGGTCTGCTGTTAACACACTCCGTCTCATCTCAGGGTGTTGGCAGACGTTACGCCCATGTCGTCCTGAGGAAGGCCGACATCGATCTGAACAAGAGGGCTGGAGAGCTGACTGAGGAGGAGGTGAGGACAGTTGGCTCCTAACACAAAGAAACCTTTCACAGACGCATTCTTCAAAGCCAGAAATTGTGTGTTTAACTTTGATAGCTTTGAATGGAGAAAGTGAAGAGTTCTGGTGCTGTTATGTTATCAGAAGGAGAGCCTGTCACTCAGGAAGAGCCGTGATATGTGAGTGATTGTTGGCTTGTGTGCAAAAAAACTTGACGAATCTGTGCAACGAGCATCATCAGGATTGATTTGTGAAGCACCAACATTTGGAGCTTTAGTCCTCTGCAGGTCGGTCTCTGTTTGCGCTGCTGCTGCCTCCACTCCGAGAGAGATATCGTAGAAGTCTGTTTTAATCTTCCTCAGAGTGTCATTTTTTTGTTGTATCGAGAAGAGAAGCTTGAGAGACGTGCTGGGTTTTTCCTGCGTAAAGGCAAAGAGATTTTAGCCAGAGACTAATGAAATGTGTGGCACTTTGCTCCGTGCATAACATCACTCTCATACTCACTCACCTGTGCAGAATGAATGAATTAGTTTAGCTGAGTAGCGAGTGCACCAAAGTTTAATCATGTAGTCATCCCTGTTAACCATCAGGAGCGAGTATCTGCTCATTGGCCTTTTCAGCTTCTCCAAATTTCATGCTTGTGTTTAACACATTTTGTATTTGCTGTCTCACGATGTGAAAACCTGCGGTGCATTTCTAAGAATTTTGCTGCACATAAACTTAAATTTGTCATGACTTTGACATAAAGCAGCAGATGTTTGCCGATGATTTCAGTTTAGCAGACAGGATTTGTTTCCCCCTCTTGCAGAGAGGCTTCATTACGTCACGGGTTTCCTGTTAAAAGATCATATTTCGTTTCCACGTGTGAATTAACTGAAGCTGTGTGTGGTTGTCAGGTTGAGCGGGTGGTGACCATCATGCAGAATCCTCGCCAGTACAAAATCCCAGACTGGTTCCTCAACAGGCAGAAGGACGTCAAGGACGGCAAATACAGCCAGGTAGGTGACGAGCAGCAGCTGCTCCATGTCTGTCGTCCATTTTTCTTCTCATGAAGATTTACACTAGATTACAAATTCAGACCCTGTTCTGATTTTGGCACAAACTCAAACCTGAACCATACACACCCCAGTATTTGATTTGATGAGCTTTTGGAGGGAAAACTCTCAAAGTTGTTGTTACTCTTTTTTTTTTTTTTTTTTTTTTTTTTTTTTTTTTTTTTTTTTTATTTATTTTTTTTTTTTTTTTTTTTTTTT
>VUQI01026628.1:0-10228 GCA_015106735.1 Paratilapia polleni
CATTTCTTTAAGTAGCCTTCAGGAATAGTTCTCCAGGCTTCTTGAAGGAAATTCCAAAGCTCTTCTTTGGAAGGCTTACAGCCATACCACCCTGAGCACACCTGATCTCGTCTGATCTTGAAAGCTAAGCAGGGTTGGGCCTGGTTAGTGCCTGCATGGGAAACCACCTGGGAATACCAGGTGCTATAAGCCCTTCTTTGGATGTTGGCTGCCTTTTGCTCCGTTCTCTGTCAGGATGATCCCACACTGGTTCAATAATGTTGAGGTCCGAGCTCTGGGGAGCACAATCCATGACTGATAGTGTTTCATTGTGTGTTTTTCTATCCAGGTATATTTTTACTGCATTGGCAGTGTGTTGAAAAATAAAGCTGCTGCCAATCAGATGATTTCCAGATGTAATTGCATGGGGGATCAAAATCTGATGGAATTTTTCTGTGTTCATAATTCCATCAATTTTGACAAGATCTCCAACACCACTGACTGAAATGCAGCTCCAATCCATGACAGAGCCTCCACCGTGTTTTACAGATGGCTGTAGACACTCACTGTTGTACCTCTCTGCTGACCTCCTCTGTACATATTGAGGATGATTTGAAACAAAAATTTAAAATTTGACCTTTTCTTCCTGTTTCCGTTCTTTAAGCATAGCTTTGTGACAGTCTGGAAGCAAAATATAAGCAAGGAATGGCTAAAGACTTTTGCACAGTATTATATGTACTGTAGTTTCTACTGCATTATCTCCCTATACTATCATTAGCTTTCCACATTGTTTTGACTTTTAAACCTCTCAAGCTTTCACCTATGTATCTCAGCTCTCATTGGTTTAACAGAAATGATCAGCAAAATAAAAAATGTTTTTAAATTGAATTCTGGCAAACAAGTGCAGTAAAACAAATACCAAAACAGTATGTTCTCTTGTTGGACTGAAACTTTGTGCAGTCCAAGGAAAAGGCAGGACACCAGGGAGACTGACAGGCAGGTTGCAAAAATAAAAAGTAACTTTAATGAAACTAGAGAGACAGAAGTGGCAGGAAAGTCCAAGCAGAAATCATTTTTATTAAGTCCAAAAAAAAGGTGATTAGGGAAACCAAGGAAAGGAGTTTGAAAACCTGACAAACTAACAAAAACTGAGGGAAAGCACACAGACTAAATACACACCAAGCAGGGAAAAGCAGTAAGACACCGGTGAGCTAAATCAGACGGTAATGAAGGCAGGAAAAGAACAAAGACAGGAAGTGAAAACACAGCAAGCTACAGTATATTAGGAAACAACCTTCAAAATAAAATAGGAAGTAACTGAAAGAAACACACACACACAAACAGGAGGGGACACAGAAAACCCAGAGAAATGAAAAAAAACACTAAATCTGAGAAAAGAAACCAAAGACAAATGAATGATATTGCAAACCATCCCAATACTGACATCACTGTGACTGCCAGAGTCATACATACACAGACAGACCAGGATAAATAAATAATTCAGTTTCATTTTATTGCCTTTTTAGTGCAATTAATTAAACACTGAAACGATTTAATGGGTTAGGTAGTTAGAGTGGTTGACAGTATGTTTTAATCTATACCATAATGCACCATGACATAAACAGATATCAGGTTTTGCTGGATTTTTCCCATCACTTTACAAAAGTTTCCACTCTGATTTTAATGTCGTTTTTATGACCATTAAAGAGCATCTTGCCCCAAGTTAACGGTAATTTGCTTTCATTTTATTTCCACAGTAGAACACTTTTCAGTATAACTTATCCATCTCTGTCTGTCCTCCTCCTCTGCTCCTGTAGACTCGTCAGCTGGTGACCGTGTGCGACTCCAAGCTGCTGTCCTCAGCCATCCTCGCTCTGGCAGCTGCCCGCCCAGAGTTCTCTCAGCAAAGCACCCCGTCCCCGTCCTCCTCCTCCCTCTCACCCTCCTCTCGTTCTCCGTCCCGCTCCCCCTCTCGTCACCCCACCTCCCCGTCTCGTGCTGCCACCTCACCCTCTCGCCACACGCCACAACTGGAGGGCAGTGAAGGGGCTAAAAACAAGCGTGCTTCCTTGCAGGCAGATTTGCACGAGGAGGAGTGGGTAAGAGAAGAGTCCATCTGCCTCTTTCAGGTAATGTTTTTTTTTTTTTAATATGTTCATTTTCACTGTGTGCTACTTTTGTGTGTGCAGGAGAAGATTTGGCTAAACGTTGATAAAAGCCTGGAGTGTGTGATCCAGAGAGTGGACAGGCTGCTGCAGCGGGACAAACTCCAGAGTGACAGTAGCTCAGAGGACGTCTTCCTGCTCTCCAATGAAGAGCCGAGCAACACTAAGAAAGGTAAACACACGCAGGAGATTATTTTCTGTATGAACTCATCTAGAGGGTAATCAAAATACTCGATTACAAAAAATCGATTACAAAAAAATCCTCCAGCTAAATTCTTTGCTTCCATGCTTTGTTTAATTCACAACTCTGTAGCGCTTAGTTGTCACCACGTAAGCACGAGCCTTTCACCCACATTTGCAACTGAAACTAGACCTCCAATAGAAACGCATTTAGGAGCACACGTGTAAATAAAAAGTATTACAACATTAAGCCTTTACCAGGAAAAAGCTGGCGCGAGTCCTTAATCAAACCACCTGTTCCACAAGCTCCATCATGAAGAAAAGTGAACTTTTCAGCTGCTCCCATCCACCACTGTTTGTTTTACACAGTGAAACATCTACAGTAAAGTTATAGATGTTAAAATAACAGCCTGTGTATGCAGATGAACTGTTAACTCAGTGTGACACGATGTTTTAATTAGGCAGCTTGCTGAAGGCTGCCGGCAGCCGTCCCACGTTCTACCGCAGCGATACCTGCAGCATGCAGGGGTGGGTCTAAAGGGGGGTATGGGGTATTTTTAATATAAAATATTAAAAATAAATATATTTTTAATATTTAAAAATGAAATTTATTATTTTTAAGTGGGGTGGAAACACCAGCAGCATGCTGAAACATCTCTCTACACAACATGGGATTCACTGCCAGGAGTGCCATGTATTTGACGTTCTACATATCTACACCACAAGTGCTACTGCTACTGTTTCCCAAGTGAGGAGCTCATTTGTACAGATGCTTAACAGAATTTCACTTGACTAAGAAGGCCTAAAAGAAAACGAATGCCATAAAAATATTCTCACATTTTCTCCATTTTAGATATTGACTGAGAGACTGATGCTACATCTAACATTAGGCAGTAGTTTGTTTTGTATTTTAGATAATAAAGCAGTTGTATTGACACTGAAAATCTTGTTTCCTCATATAAAACTGGGTCAAGAATCGATAAGGGAATTGATAAAGAACTGGATCGATAAGCAGATTCAATAATGGCCCTGGTATCAATAAAACCTTATCAATTCCCATCCCTAGTTCTGTTGATCATATCTATTGGTTAACTGCTGAAATATAACTTTAAGATACAAGTAGAAGTGGAAATCTGTCCCTATCTAAACATCCTTTACGTTCTCTCATTTGTAGACAGCAGCCCAGAGGTTGAAAAGTCGTCTCCAGGTAAGAGCGATGTTTCCTTTACAAACAGAAGGTGCCTGAAAGAGTATCACAGTGCAAGACATGATGATTAAAAATAGGCAGTGTGGATAATAAACCCCACAACGGAAAGCTGTTAATCAGATGGAAAAAGACATCACATGTAATGTAATCACATAAAAGCAAGTCTATAAGACTGTGTTTTAACAGATTCAGCTACCTCCTTGAGGGAGATCCAAAGCCGGGGGGGCTGATAGCAAAAGCACGATCACCTTTAGATTTAAGTCTTGACTTTGGAGGACCTGAGGCTACAAACTGGCTCATATGAGGTTAACATTTCTGATAAGTAGCCTGGGGCCAGACCCAGACCTGCTTTAAAAGTGACCACTAAAGCCTTAAATTCAATTCTAAAACCTACAGTGAGCCAGTGGAGAGAACCGGGATAGGGGTGATGTGATGCCATCTGCAAAAACCAGTGAGAAGCCTGTATGTAACATCTGACAAAGTCAAAAGAGATCTCTCACTTTTATGCTGATGTTTAATTCATCAGCATCAGACTTATTTAGTTGTTATCATTCACATATAATCCACTCTAATTTTTTGCGGTTCTCTTGAAAATAGAATACAAAGAAAGCAAAAAAAATATTTTCTTTTTCTTTCTCTGTAGTTGTGTCCACCTTCTTCCAAATTGTCACTATTTTTAAGTAAACAAAAATTTGAAAGATGTTAAATTAAAACCACTCAAATCATCTTATATCTGTAGATACTGCGTGGCTATGTGTTTAACTCATTTTTGCTCTTTATACATTTAAGCATGTAGCCTTTATTTCAGCCAATCAAATCACTTTTAAGAATGCACACATCCCATTTTTCAGGCTTTTTCAGTCTTTCTTCCTTGAAAATCTTTGTTTAAATGTTAGCATTTCTGATGGGAATCTCCTCTCAAATGCCTGCAGGTGAGTGGAGCGACGCCCTGTATCCTCTCCTCACCACGCTGGCAGATTGTGTGTCTCTGATGAGCGACAAAGCCAAGAAAGCCATGGTGTTTCTGCTGATGCAGGACAGCGCCCCCACTATCGCCATGAGCCTCACCCTGCAGTACCGCCGCGATGTCGTCTTCTGCCAGACGGTCTGCCACTAACCACTGTACACAAACAGTATATTGAACTCATGCACATGTAGTTTTGGATACTTAACATTGCTTAATGATTGCACTGATGTGACTTGTGCTGTTTACAGCTGACGGCTCTGATCTGCGGCTTCGTTTTAAAGCTGAGGAACTCTCTCTGTGACTCAGGCTTCGTCAGGCAGCTGCACACCATTGGCCTACTGGTGCAGTATGAGGGCCTGCTCAGCACTTACGGTAACTTTGTGTGTGGATGTGTGTGTGTATAGACAAAAAACTGCATGTATGCATCTTCCACTCAAGTCAAAATGGATTTTTAATTGAAATTATGATGCTAATATTTTAAATCTGAACATTAATCCTGAACAAGATCTGCATGAAATTTCACAGAAATTACTGCCATCATTATGCTTTAGTGGGATGAATTTTCCAACATTACCAAATTAAAATCAAGTTTAAATGGAACATGTTGCTGGAGTGCCAGCCGTGACGAAAAGGAAAGCGAATCACAGGCTGTCCCAGAGTAGATGTGAACATCTGGACTGTAAATTTGGTGGCATTTGCACAAAGCAGTTGCAGTTATTTAAAGTTTTGATAGATTATGTCAAATAAAACACTACAGCATGGACCAGAAAAATGTTTAATATTCATAAGAGGAGTTTTAAAATTGCTTTTTGAAAGGTAACAATTGGCTCATGATCTGTTTAGAGGTACAAGAATCCAAAAGCTGCTGGAAAACAATATAAAGTTGGTTACAAAACCTTCCTTAGGTCAGTTAGCAAAATCAGTTTTGCAATTTTTAATGTCTTTCAAATTAAAAGTAAATCAGAACTCACACCAAGTCCATAACATCTCTTGTGGAGTCAGTGATTTCGCTATTCTTGTCATTCCTTTGCCACAAAACTAAAGGGGAGGAGTTGGCCATGTTGGAGGATATGAGCGTCGGAGTGATGGACCTGAGAAATGTCACCTTTAAAGTTACCCAGGCAACTTCGGGTTTCAGCCCAGACATGCTGCCGGTGATCACAGGAAACAGGAGCGGCTTTAACGTCAGGGTCCCGATGCCCGGGGCCATGTTTGACACGCTGCCACGAGAGATTCAAAACGGGATGCTGCTGCGAGTGCAGCCCGTCCTGTTCAACGTGGGGATCAACGAACAGCAGACTCTGGCTGAGAAGTGAGTCACTGAGACTAGAGGACAGGTCAAATTAAGAGCTTCAAGGTAGAAAAATATACCCATGCTAGGCTGGATAGGTCAATTTGAAAAAAAGCTAGTGAAGCCCTGATTGTTTTAAACATTAGACAACAACAGACAGCACACCATAACAGATTCTGTTGCATTTTTGTACCAGCTGATCTACATGGACTCATTTGGCTTTAAAGCACATTTTTAGACCTCTGGCTATATAAATATGAAATATTAAATTTTGAACAAAAGAATGATATATGAGGCTTGTTGGCAAAATTCATTTTATTTAACAGTGTTGTGTAGGTCTTGTTTTGTAATTCACACACACACAAACCTGTACATAATAGGTTGATGGTAATAAGCACTGAATTTGATGTGGTAGATAACAAAATTCTTAATAGTTTATTAGATGTGCTTTGGTGTGAGGTTTAACTGTGATTAAAGAGTGAAGTTGGTGCATACATTTTCTCTCATGTGAGAAAATAATAAAAGATAGAATAAAAAGAAATGTAAAGAAGAGATTTTAAGTCACTGCCATTTAAACACTAAGTTGATAAGTATGTGCACTCATTTTCCTTGATGTTGCATTAAATTTTCAATCACTTGAACCTCCATTTAGTACAGAAAAGCAGGACAGCAACAGGCCATGTGCTGTAATCATGAAAGGTTTTAACTCTAATATGTGTACAGATTTGGAGACACATCACTGCAAGACGTCATCAACATGGAGAGCATGACCCGCCTCAGCTCGTACTATGACCAGTTTAAAGAAGTCCTTCCAGAGGACTGTGAGTTAAATACATACCTTTATTAGTAAGAAAAAGTGTACTTTTATTTCACTCTCCATTCCTCCTCTGTTGTCTCCTCAGGTCTCCCTCGGTCACGCAGTACCGCCAGTGTTTCTGAGCTGCTCAAACTGCTGAGCCAGAACGTGAACGCCAAGAAAAGCAAGAACGTGGAGATCCTGTGGCAAGCAGCTGAGGTAGACTTGTTATCACAACCTGTAATTTTAGCCCCCCAAAAACTGTAAAAGCTCTGTCTCTTTTCCTATAAATCTCTTCCTCCAAACCCTAAAGGTATGTCGCCGCTTGAATGGAGTGCGTTTCACCAGCTGTAAGAGCGCCAAGGACCGCACAGCCATGTCTGTGACCCTGGAGCAGTGTCAGATCCTGCAGCAGGAGCACACCCTGGCCCCACAGGTCTTCTATCAGGCCTTGGACTGTATGCGCAGGTCAGTCTCTACACCAGAAACTCACTAGAAAAATGATAATTTGCCAAAAATTTAAAAAAGAAGAATGTATCACTCACTTCTGTCTCTCCACAGTGAGGGCTGCAGGAGAGAGAACACCATGAAGAATGTGGGATGTCGTAAATATGCCTTTAACGCGCTCCAGCTCAAGGCCTTTCCCAAACAATACCGCCCTCCAGAGGGGACGTATGGGAAAGTCGAGACCTAAGTGGACTCTTCTATTTGGCAGAAACCAAAAGACTGAAAGGGGATAATGATGATGGCACCACACAATGAAAACACTAACTGGAACAGCAGCCCTTTGTTCTGTGCTTAGTCACTGTTAAGATAATAAATGTCCAAGTGCCAGTGCTTACTGTAGATTGTTTTATAGCAGTCTCCCCTCTCCTTTCAGTAGAACTAGAATCAAACACTTTTCGCACACATCTCACAGCCACAGTCAGCTTTCTGTGTTACATTGTAGCCAGTTGTAGCATCAGGAAGCATACAGCCACTTTGGATTTATTTTAACTTGTCTCCTTAGAAAGGAGATGTGCAAATGTCTTAGCCTTTTAGAAAAATGACATGGCACATATATTAGATGTCTTTGTACTCAACCGAGCAATGGTGTATTTGATGGCTAAGATCATAATCAGTTAAGAAATGAGACTGGTGATAATCTACATTTTTCTTAATGTCAACAAATTTGATGCAGAATCAAAAACCAACAAAAAGAAAAAAATTCATTGAGGTACTATCTGTGCATCCAAAGGATTAAGCCCTTTTCAGACATGGGATCCATACTGGCTTCATCATTCTGTGAAAGTGTGTCATTCACACATAGATCACTTTAATGTTTATATTCACCACACCTTCATTCAAACAGACACGACAGAAGCGCGATATATACCATACACATGAAATAGGACAGTGCATTTTTACCAGTGTGGAGATGCTGCTGTGGTGTTTTAAGTAGCAGGGTGAAAAGAGACATCCTCTTTTCTGAAGTCTCTGCCCATTGTTATCAAAAGCCTGCACAGATTCATGGAAGTCTGCTGATTCCTGGACTTCTGTCCTGGTTATTTCTTTGGCAGGGAGACATAGTTGTGCCTGTCGATCTGTTAACGTGACTGTACACAGTTCAGACTGTGGAAATGATTTCGAGTTAGATTGCCATCACAGCTTTCACAGAAAAGTGACCAAGGTGCCCATTCAGACATAAGGCCATCAGGTTCAGATGTTGCCAGACTAACTGTAAGGAGTGCATGTCTGAGAGGGACTTTATATCGCGTATTGACCTGTGCTTTGCCACAAACACAGCATGTATGGCTTATGTTGAGCCAATCCTAAAGCACAGTGGTACAATATGAATCCACTACTTAAAATAATTTCCATCTAGTCCACTTTTTCCCAGTTTGAATAAAATAAAGTACTCTACCCTAATTTTGGGGTGAAATGACTTGGAGAAAAAAAAATTAAACAACATGTTTGGGAACAGTTTTCAAGGTTACAGAACTCTGTATTAGTTTAATCCTTTCTGTGGAAGACCACTTTCCCCTTTTTAAGGCAACACAAGGTAAAACTACACTATTTCCGTCTAAATGATGATATGAGGCTGAGATGAGATCTCTAAAACTTCACCCTGTTTGTCAAATGTGGATCCAAAACACATACTTTCCACTAACAGAAGCTGCCTACATGTAACATTAACTTGTGCTGCTTTAAATCCACTGGACCTAAATTGCTCTGCAGGATGACAGCTGTTAAAATCAAAGAACCTTTTTGGTTTATTTTCTTTTAGGCTGTTGTCACTGTGTCTCTTTATCTTTCTATAAACACGTGAATATTCGGCACCATATCACTCTACAACAAGCACAGATCTTTAACGAGTACAGCATATATCTGACACTACCCTGACAGTTATATTGAAATGATGTCTTATGTAATTTCTGGGGTTCTTCTGATGCTACACTAAAAGCATTAAAGGGGAACTGGTTCAGAAATCAGGGGCTTCAGAGTGGTGCATCACATTATTCTACAACTCTAACATATCTAAGGATACTTAGGACATTTCTGGAGGATCATATGCAGCGCTATAGTGGTTGAAAGCCCTTCAAACTTAAATTTTTGTTAATTAAAACAGTACGTGTTCTCTTATGTTTTACAGTCCTCAGATGAATTATGCAGAATTTCATTATTATATTCAGATAAAAATATTAATTTTACCTGCATGGAAAAAAAAAATTTCAGCTAGATACTGTTGCAGCTGTACACCACTGCAGTTTTGCAATGGTATATGGAATATTTGCAATTTGGAGTATCAGTGAGCAGTTGATAAACGTTTTTAGACTTAAGTGAAATAATGCATATTGCATTATTGTACTAACCAACACCTCTTTTGTTGTCAGACTAACAGCTCTGTGCTAAAATGTATAATGTACAGTAGTTATAGAGAGAGGGGATTTTATTTTGAAAATGTTATTTATGTTAACACGGCTGGTGCTGCCAAATGCTGTTATAGTTTCATCCATTGTTATCGAGTAAGTTATGACTTTGTTCTGATCAGTTGTACATGCACACAGGGTGAACGGGTTGCTTGGGAGCAACTTGCGCCCCACAGAGGTATGAACTGAACCTGCATAATGAATAAAGGCTTGTCAATGGCAAAATGGTGTGTCGGTGAATTCAATTAAACATTCCCAGAAAGTAGATTCTGTTCGTCTGGACGTAGCTTTTTCAGTGGGAGAAACGTTTCATCACTCATCCAAGTGACTTCTTCAGTCTCAGCTGACTGCAGGTTCCACCAACCTTAAAAACAGTACATTTGCATAATGACCAAAACTAGAACCATTAACTAACAATGGGCTGTGAGGTCAGTTTCATGATCATTAATATGCAAATTGTCATGACCATTGATCAATGGCCATGAGTACCATTCACAGAGAGTTGGGGAATGGCTGCAATCGCAGCATTGGAAGATGGTGAAAGATGTACTCTAAGGCCCCCTCCTCGGTTCAGAGATGGTCGTTCCCTTTTCACGTAAATGGCCTCCTTGACTCCGCGCTCAAACCAGCGTTCCTCCCTGTCCAGGATGTGCACATCCTCATCATTGAACGAGTGGCCACTGGCCTGCAGGTGTAAATATACTGCGGAGTCTTGGCCTGACGAGGCAGCTCTT
>VUQI01026633.1:3646-29883 GCA_015106735.1 Paratilapia polleni
TTTTTTTTTGAAAAAATTTTTTTTTTTTAAAAAATTTATATAAACTTTTTTTTTTTGGGTTTTTTTTTTTTTTTTTTTTTTTTGCCTTATTCTCAGAAGTGGTCAGTTTTTGAAAGCCTTGTTAACTGTGTTTGCTGGGCCTGTGAATGACCACTGGGATAGTTCAGAGCAGAGGAAGAAAGGACATGTGGAAACATGTGGTGGTTTCTGCCTTGTTCTGGCCTCCTTTAGAAGTCTGTCCCACTTTGGCTTTGTCATGGATATCAGTAACACCGAGGACTGAATGAAAGTTTGAAGTTAATTCTTCTGTTGTTTCCTCTCAAAATTCACAGCCATTTAAACAAAGCTTCATAAATCCTGCCTTAACAGAACCAATGATCACATTGTCTGGAAGTTAAGAGAGAGACCACCTGTGTTAGTATAATTCCTCCAACATAATGTTAATGTTGCTTCTGCAGCATCATTGCAGCTGACTAGTTGTTATGATGCCATAGCTTTGTGACTGGTAAAGTACTAAAGCACGCTTTATCCAGTAGTGTCAGAAGGAGTTTGAGGACTTGACAAAGTTAGATGAATGGATCAAACACAGGACTTTCACAGTGGAGACTGTTGTTTGCTTTTGATGTGCATCTTTTCAGTTTCCATTCGTAGCCTGGTTAGGTTTAACTCTTTATCACAAAGCTCTGACATCACCTGAACATGTTTCGTCATTTGCTATGTTAGTCCTGGAGCAATATTAATAATGATGATGTATACTGCCATACAAGAATTGACCCACCCCTCATTTCTTTATATTTTGCTCCCAAGAAGCCAGAATGGTCTTGTAATTGTCTTGAGCAATAGGTCTTTCAAAGTTCTTCTTTGGACATTGGCTGCTTTTTCACTCGTTTTCAGTCCAGTCCTTGTACCTGACCATTTTCAGAGGAATGTTGAATGTTTTTTAATCATTCAAATATAAAAACAGCACCTAACGCAAGGGATGAACCAGTGACTATATATAACTAACAACTTAGCAAAGAACCAGTTTTAAATTGTATCTTTAGGCACTTTGTTACTAGCAGCCTGTCGCAAAAACACATCATTTGTTCCCATTTGTCTACAAAAATGCCAAAGATTACAGAGTTTGACAGGCATTAAATAGTATTTTTGCACCAACAAGGTGATCCCCACTTGGTATATCTCGGCATGGTGTGCAGTGTGTCCTTAAAAAAATTTGAGGAAACTGGAAAAGTGGAGGACAAAAGAAGAAGTGGCAGATCTAAAAAACTGTCTACAGCAGATGAACAGTATCTGAAAGTCATGTCCTTAAGAAATGGGAGAAAATCCAGCAAAGGCCTGACACAGGACCTGAGAGATACATCTGACCCTTCAGTTGATCACTGAAGCCTCATCAGAAATGGTCTCAGTGGAAAGGTGGAAAAGCATACCTGGATATAAACGCACTTAATGGAACACTATCAGTCATGGATTGACCTCCCCAGAGCTCAGACCTCAACATTATTAAGCAGTGATGGATCATCTTGACAGAGAATGGAACGAAAGGCAGCCAACATCCAAAGAAGAGCTTTGAATGTCCTTCAAGAAGCCTGGAGAACTATTCCTGAAGACTACTTAAAGAAATTACAAAAAAGTTTTTCTAAGAGAGTTCAGGCTGTGTTGAAGAATAAAGGTGGTCATGCCAAATATTGACTCTCAAGCTCATTAGAATTATACAAACTCTGTTTATTTCCTCATAATACTATACGTATGTATATGTGCATGCACATAATTCAATAAATCGCGCACCTATTTCCCATTTTCCTAGCAAAATATATTTTTAAAAAGAGAGGGGTGGCTCAAGACTTTTGCACAATACTTTAGTTTATTTGATCAACATTAACATTCTCAATACATATAAAGTTGTGACTTTTTCCATGTATTTTTGCTATTAAATAAATTAAAATTGTGGTATAAGTGAAAGATTCTAAGAAATATTCACACTAGTTTCCAACTGAGCAAGTACAAAATGGATTATGCTATAATAGTGCTGAAGTTTTTTTTAAACAATAAGCATACTCATTTAGATTCAAAATGCTGGATTATATTATTATATATACCAAAACATAGAGCATTTCATGGTTTTGATAAGAACTGACACGGACTACAATTTATGTTCTGTGATGTGAGAAGAATGGCAACTTGTTGAAGAAATTTTTTTATCTGCTTTAAACAAGACAATAATAATGAATAATTTGGAAGACTCTTAGCCGATGTATGTTCTTTTAAAAACAGTACGAAAGACTACTGCTGATTTTCATTATTAAATATACTCTGTGAAATAGGTAAAACTAAACTTGTCTGGTTTGTCCATAGTACTTAGTAGTTCATAAAAAAATCATACCATCACACAATAATTTTATACAGTTTATACAAATGGAATCCAAACTAAAATATTGATGTTTAGGACACTGGAATAACAGACAAAATGATCCTTAAAGTCTTTATGTTCTTATTTCAGCCAATGACAAAGAAGATGGGAAGGAGCTGACAGGTGGGACAGGAGGGCCGAGTGATAAAGTATCTCTCTACAAAGGAGATATTACCGTCTTGGAGGTGGATGCCATAGTCAATGCTGGTAGGCACTCTGTCCTCTGACTTTTTAGAACAGATGGATGGTGTTTGATGCTTTAAAGGCTAGTAAGTTGTCCTTGGCTGCCCTCTGCTGTTAAGACTCGGGAATTACTGGTTGTTAAGGCATTGCACAGTTGATCAGCACGACTGAGACAAATGTTTAAGTGGACATCTGTAAGTTAAAATACAGTACTGTTTAGACTGTAATTGCAGCTCTTGACTTAACTCACGCCAGTGAAACAAAAGATTCATCAACAAACTACTTGATGATGGGGTTTATCTCATTTGTCAGTGATTTGAGATTCAATTGGTTCTATCAGTGATTATTCAGTGTTGCTGTTGGAGAAAACTTGATAAACGTCTTTTATACTGAGTAAAAAAGAGGATGCAGAGAGGTTAGCAGAAGTGCTATTTTTTTTTTAAATTGTTGCACCATTGTTATATAATTTTCTGCATTCTGCTCACAACCTACACACAGAGTTATAAGAATTGCTTTACCTGTTGCTTCTACAGCTGATCCTGAGGACAATCTTTCAGCTATAGCATTGTGGTACCTGCATAACTGTGTAGCAGCAGAATATTAACATGATCTAACATTGGATTTCTGCAGTTGTTTCACAACTTTTCCTTCCTCATGAAGTATTTGCAAACAGTTTCATATTCACATTACAGTCTACTAAGCAGTGTGCATCTTGTGTGAAATTAGTGCTCTATAATGTATGCAAGATGAATAGATGTGAATAACAGACCGCTCTGTTGAATAAGACTAATGAATTTAATGTATTATGTAAATACCCATGCTTATGAGGTTGACATGGCATTCTGAATCATCAGCATTATGTAAAGAGATGGTAAACCTGACACAAACCTTAATGTCATGGCTGTTGAGTTGCTTTATCAGTATTTTGACCTACAGTGTAACATTTAGATTATTATACTGTGCAAATAGTTTCTTGTTCTAGTTTCATTGTTGTATGCTATTTACATAGGTGTTCTAACAGAACCAGAATCAACTAACTTTCATACAGTATCTTAAAAAAATATTGATATTGAACACTATCTTCAATACTAGGGGGGGGAAATAGCCACAACATTTTAACTGTGTTAAAGGTTTCATTTAACTTTAGTTTTAGTAAAAGATAATTTTATTAAAAGATCAATATAATGATTACATCACAATGAGGTACACTTTTACATTAATGAAAACTTCTTGAGGTATTTATTCAAAAGCTTCTGTACAGCTAGTATCTCTGTTTAATACAGATAAAGTTTGATATTCATAACAAGTTTATGGCAAGAACCAGTGAGACCACATACTATATATTACATATTCCTATTAAAGGAAACAAAATTCTCTTGTTCTGCATGTTTGACAAACCCAATTTCAAAAAAGTTGGGACGCTGTGTAAAATGTAAATAAAAACAGAATGCAATGATTTGCAAATCTCATAAACCCATATTTTATTCGCAGTAGAACATAGAAAACACATTAAATGTTTAAACTGAGATAACGTACCTTTTTAAGAAAAAAATAAGGTAATTTCAAATTTGATGGCAGCAACACATCTCAAAAAAAGTTGGGACAGGGTCATGTTTACCAGTGTGTAGCATCCCCTCGTCTTTTAACAGTCCATAGATGTCTGGGAACTGAGGAGATCAGTTGGTAGACTTCTGGGAGAGGAATGTTGTCCCATTCTTGTCTGATATAGGAATCTAGCTGCTCAACAGTCCTGGGTCTTTTTTGTTGTAGTTCATTTTGCACCAAATCTTTTCAGTTGGTGAAAGGTCTGGACTGCAGGCAGCCAGTTCAGCACCCGGACTCTTCTACTATGAAGCCATGCTGTTGTAATAGATGCAATATGCGTTTTAACATTGTCTTGGTGAAATATGCAAGGCCTTTCCCGAAAAAGACACCTGGATGGGAGCATATGTGGCACTAATACACCCCCATACCATCTGAGATGGAGGCTTTTGAACTGAGCACTGGTAACAAGCTGGGTGGTCCCTATCCTCTTTAGTCCAGAACACATGGCATCTATGTTTTCAAAACAGAATTTCAGATTTCGATTCATCTGACCACAGAACAGTTTTCCACTTTGCCTCAGTGCATTTTAAATAAGCTTTGACCCAGAGAAGACGGCAGCATTTCTGGATCATGCTCACATATGGCTTCTCATTTGCATAACATAGCTTTAACCTGCATTTGTGGATTTCACGGCGACCTGTGTTCACAGGCAATGATTTCTGGAAGTGTTCCTGAGTCCATGCAGTGACAGAAATGCCTGTTTTTAATGCAGTGCCACCTGAGGGCCCGAAGATCACGGGCTAATACTGATTTTCAGCCTTATCCCGTGTGCCCTTAAAAATTTTGTGGAACCTGGACAAGTGGAGGACAAAAGAAGAAGTGGAAGGCCTAAAAGTATCTGAAAGCCATGTCCTTAACAAATAGGAAAAAAAATCCAGCAAAGACTTGACACAGGACCTGAGAGATGCATCTGGTTCTTCAGTTGATCCATTTACTGTTCACTGAGGCCTCATCAGAAATGGTCTCAGTGGAAGGGTGGCTGTCAAGGAAGGGAAACAGGGAGAAAAGGCTGAGGTATGCCAAATTACCCTGAAAATCTAGACTGAAAATCATGAAAATCAGCCTTGTCCCATGCACACAGAGATTTCTCCAGATTCTCTGAATCTTTTGATGTATGATTATGTACAGTAGATGATGAGATATTCAAAGTCCTCACAATTGTACATTGAGGAACATTTTGAAATTGTTCCACAATGTGTCAACACAGTTTTTTGCAGATTGGTGAACCTCCACCTATCTTCTGAGAAACTCTGCCACTCTAAGATGGCTTTTTTTAATATCCAATCTAACCTGTTGCCAATTAAGTTAATTAGTTCAAAATGTTCCTCCAGCTCTTTATTTTTAGCCCCAGTTACCTTTCTAGCCTTTTGTTGCCCCTGTCCCAGTTTTTCTGAGAAGTGTTGCTGCCACCAAATTCAAAATGAAATAATATTTTAAAAATGTATCAGTTTAAACATTTGATGTTTTCAGTGTTCTAAAAAAAGATTGGTGTATGAGATTTGCAAATGATTGTGTTCTGTTTTTCTTAAAATTTTACATAGCGTCCCAACTTTTGGAATTGGGATTGGGGTTGTATAACAGATCTATTTAAGATTTTTTTTTTAATGTATTTAAGTCTATGTCCTCAAAATTAAGTGTTAGGGTAATGGATAAAATGAGCAGTGCTTTGTGGCTGGAGAATTAGGTTATATGAGAATGGAAAATAAGGTTCAGGAGGCAACATTGCAGGTTTTTGTTTTACACAGTTTAATGGTTTGCAGCAAAGGAAGGCAGTTTACTTCATCAGCTAATGCTGCCAGACATCCAGGCTGTGACTGAGCAACATGCTGGCTAGGAGGCAATTGATTCTGGTTAGCAGGCTGTCAGAGGGCCTGAAAGGTCAAAGGAATTGCTGAAGCCTTTTATAATTTTTAGGTCTCAGCATTTGGCCCACTGTACCTCTATTCATACTGTCAAGCCACTTGTCTTTGTACAGGTGGTAGCACTGATAAGAATATATAGTGGTGGACTTTGCTGTCCAGTTTTGTTTACAGTCTGGGGCAGCTTTGCACAGTAGTTTGTTGTGAATGGAAATTTTAATGTGACTGGAATGTTCCAGTCCATGCCCTTTTGTCACTGGTAACAAAACATTTTACAGGATGGCATTATGCTATATAAATAATGCTGGCAAACTATTTAGTTAAATAGGCTGGACACGCTCTTGGTCTTGTGGATCTTGTCCAAATTTTAGTGACTAACACAGTTCTGAGCAAACATTGTAGATGTTGAGCAACATGCATTGATAAGATCTTTTGGATAGCTTGTTCAACTTCTTGCCTTTCATCTATTCATTGCTTCCAATCTTTTGCCTGCAGTACTTCCATTTTCTCATGCTTTTTCACTTAAACTTGGCACCAGCAGGCCGCTGTGTATGAATTGTGGGAGTTTTTCAGTGCTGTGAAAGTATTAGTCTAAAGCTTAATAAACAATCAGAATCTCCTTTTCTCACCAGAGTCCAACATGAATTACAGATTGAGATATTAAGAGTGCAAATTGTAGGTAAATGTGAAGGTTGGTGTGAAGGAAATACATCTTCATGACTCTGCATTTATTTAGGCTTGTATTTATGCTCTTTGGTCCATTCATTTGGCAATTTAATATACTGTTATGCTGGACTGTAGTGTGATATGGAAGATACAGCTCATTATTTATTATGGCACCACTTAACTGTTACTTTAATATCTTTAAAACTGCATTAGCATTATGCACTGTAAGTGTAGCTCACAGGACTCACCACTGACAAAATTCTTACTATTCATGAAACAGGACATTTTGCAGTAATTAGCTTGTTGAAGCTGACATGTTTTTTTTGGTTTTTTTTGGTTTGTTTTTGTTTTAAATTGTGTTACATTTTTACATTTTAATGCATTTGATAGGGGAATAAGATTTTGTCGTGACAGCAGCAATATGTGGGTTATAAAATGAGAAATGTCTAGCTTGGCATTACCTGTTATGGTTTCTGCCTATAGCTTTAAAAGGGTGTCAGGTTGCTTTATGTGCTCCATTAAAATTTAATTATTAGGCTCATTGAGTTTTTAATTCTTCCCTAATTCTGTTTAGCTGGAGGTTGCACAGGAGGCGCTTAAACTGTCACCCGACTGCGAACCTGTGGGAGGCGGTGTCAGTAAAGTGCAGGGTTAGAGGGCAGAGTGGCTATATTGTGACACGGCGGCTCAGGCTGCAGCATCCTGTCCCAGCAGATATTCATACTTAGCCCACAGTACAGAATGAAGTTGCTGTAAAAATGATATTAACTCAAGCTCATGGTTCTTGTAACCCTCTTGAAAAACATAATGAAAATGATGAAAATAAATGGTAACAGACCTATTAAAAATAACAGAGACATTTTTCTAAAATAAATTGAAACAGATGAAAGTTTTTGGAGTCCAGTATTCTGTAATCTGTGTAATATTGTATTTAAAGGAACACTGTGCTGCAAACCCTACTATAAAATGAAGCTTCTCGTGTGCCTCAGCATTTCAATTAGTCCTCTTTTAAAGTAACTTAGATCGTTTCCTCTTGCCATCTAAATACAAAATCAGAATCAACTGGGCATGCTTGGCAGTGCCACAAAGCATGATTGGATATAATTACATCATTGTACCATGCAGTGCTGCTGTGTTGACCATATCCATCTGTGTCTTTCCTAACTTTTAATCAGACTTTTTTGTGTTTTGGGCCAGGATGCCTTGCTAATCTTCTGATTTTATTGTGTCTTGATTCAGAGCACCCTGTGCCTGACTCTGGAAAGCAGCCCCATCACATAACTGGGCCTCCTCCATGTATTTCATTAGGATGGTGTTATTTTGTTCAGAAGGTTTTTTTCCTTCTTCTTCTGTGAACATTTCTTTCACGTGTTCAAAGCTGTCCAAAGAACACATTTTCTTAGAAGCATTGTGGCTTGACAACATGCACTTTAGCAAACTCTCATCTGGATTTATGTTTTTTTCCCCTAAAAATTGAGGTTGCTTTTATTCAGAAAGCAAAATGTGATGTGACCGGACATTGTCCCACAAATTTGTGTGTGTGATTCATGTTTGTTTCTGTGTTTGTGTGTGCAGTTAAGATTAATAACTGACAATTGGCAAAACTCTTTAAATGTATTTTTGAATAAACTTGAAGTTAGTTTCTTCCTGATTTCCTGAGACAACTCTTTCATCTTCTTTCTCTTGTTCATGTTGTTGGTGGACAGTGATTACTTTTCTCCTTTCAAAGAGGCTGAATGACTAATTATAAGATTGAAGACTGCTGTCAAAATAATTGAAGACAATAGCCTGCAATGTCACTACCATCCAATTATTTATCACCACGTCTAATGGTGATAAATAAGGTTTATTCAATAATAGTCTTCAGGCTACTTCAGAAGATCTTTTGATAATAAAAATGAATTCAGCTCTTTCACAGAATATTTGTTTCATTCTATGGCAAACCAAAGGCACGCAGGTAAACAGAGCTTTTAATTTGACCTCTGTGAGAACTGGGAATTGTTTCAGATGTGAGCTGCACATTTGTCTGTCTGAAAGACACACATCCTAAAATCTGGATCAACAAAAACAAACAAACAAACAAAACAAACAAAAAAAACAACAAAAAAAACATTTCCATTGGGGCACTCTGGCACTGGATCAGAATTTGGCTCGGTGCGCCTCTAACCCTGGGTATTGATTCCATTAGTATAAAGACTTGCTGCCCAAATTTTCATACAAGGTGCATTTTTCTCTTTTGTATAATAACTGTAGATTGTTCTGTTGTTTTTTCAAAAAATACCAAGCAATTTCTCTGATTGCTAATTCACTGACTACAGTAGACCATAACTTTGGCATGGTCAAATTGATATCAGAATGATGAATGGAAAGAGGCTACTATCACAGTTAATCAAGACTTGCTTCACAGAAAATTACAGGGTTCACTAAAAGTGGGTGTTTAAATTTAATGTATATAATTTATTTTGGTTTTAAATGGCAAACACAAAAAGATTTCTTCCTTTTTTTTCGCTCTTGTCTTTCTGGATGGAGTTCATGCGAGTGTCACCACCCTCTCAGTTCAGAATGAGATTTCGAAGATAGTGCAAAGTAGAGAGGACTATTCTTATCATGATGACTGTGATAATTATGCATAGGGGGTTGACTCCTAATCCATTACCTGCTGTAAACCTTCCCATCTTTCTGTATTGGACTGTTTTTTTACAGGAGCCAATTTAGTGTGCATGGGAAATCTAGTTATGAATGCTATAAAGAACCTGAAGGGTTTGGAATGAGTTCAAGAAATTCAATTGGTATTCAGTTGTATGAGGCCACTTGTACTGCAGTCATCACAGATTTGATGAGAGCAGTGACCCTCGGAGGGCAGAATAACGTGATCCAGTAGAGATTGACTTTTATATGTTTTTTGATATGCCATTGATTCACACAGTGTTTGCCTAGGGGGATGCTTGGCACAAAGGCAGCATTGTTTACTTTCATGGTCGTTCATCCATAATGTAAGCTACAGAATCCTACATATCCTGGTATAGTCAATACTGGATAGGATACAATGTTCTGTGGTCATAGTAAGATAATATCTGGAGGTGCAACAGTTTTTTTGTGTGGCTGTCAATAATAATTATTAATTCTGTATTTGAGGTAAAATGTGGACAAGCAGCAAATTAAGGTATGAAAATGACAAATAATAAAATTTGGCAAATTTGAACCATCCAACATTGTTCTCATGTTATGAAATTCAGGTGCCATAGGCAAGCATCTCTAAGAGTTTGTTTTTTAAAGGTAAAGAAAGTATGTGGTGGTTCTGGTTCATCCTTCCCCTGCTTATTGAAAACCTCAGTATTTGTGGCAGCACGGTAACAATGCACGATAATGCTGTGTAATGTTCAGAGAATATTATGTGCTTCTCTGAGGCAGAAGCCTTAATGGAGACCATGGCGTTTTTTATTTGGGAATGACTCTCTGAATGCTCTGGTAATATTTTAGCCTACAAAGAAGACAGCTTTCCAGAATAAAAAGTAAAGGTAGCATCTTTATTCTCTTGCTGATCTCTTGGTCTATAGACAGACTCTAAAATGACAGACTTTTCACTGTTGCTCTTCCCATCTAGGGTGCCTTTAAAGGTCTAGCTGTAATATATGACGATACATTCTTCTTTTCTACTTCATCAAATCCCTATTTTACTGCAGCTGTCTAATATATTGTTGGGACTCTACATTACTGTTATGGAAGGGAGGGTTTTTTTCTTTTGCTGAATGGATTGTCCCAACTAATAAACCGATACAGATACCTGACTATGGAATGACATACCAAACACTGGTGTGAAATGCACAATTCACCTTTTACTTTGCCATTTCCCTTTGAGTGATAAAGCCTATGGTATCTGGTTTTGCTTCCTACTGTTGATGGATCTTGTCAGCGTAGACTCTTCATTAGATTTTGTGTCAGGCCATGGATGTGCTGCACAGCACACTCAGCCCCTGGAGAGTCTGGCTCAATAGGCCTATCTGTCTCTCTGCAGATTCACACCCTGTGCCATAACCTCCCTGAGTGATGCAGCCATGCTCAGAGCAATATGACTGCAATTCGGGGTCTCTCAGTCTCTTTGTTTTTTCATGGATACACATGCTTGTGCACACCCACACTCACACACATATTTGCAGGACTTTACATTGACCTACATCTATTTCTTGGGTACAAACGGTAACCATAATTACTACTTGTCTGCTTTAACCTTAACCTTATTTTAACATAAATTTAACGATTTTATGTTATAGGGACTAGATTTTTTTGTCCCCAAAGTGGAAGCCATTCCCAACAATGTGATTCTGTAACTGTCTAAAGTTTTGAGTCCCCACAATATGTGTAATACAAGTACAGGTACACACACATGCACAGTACATAGGAAACCATGGCAGAGGGGTGGTAACTTCTTGAGCAAACTTGTGATTGTTGTACTATCACACCAAGAATGAAAATCAATGCCTCTGGCTGAGAGAACTTGCTGCTCTGATGAACAGTGAAATGACTCCGGTGAGTGGGTTGCATTGGGTCCTGCACTAAAAGGTCCAGGTAATCGTATCACCTCTGAGTGAGGTACGGCACAAGGACAGGGTTTTCCCTGCCGTCACTTAGTAAATGTGAACTGAGGTGACAAACCAGCTGGCGAGCTTCCCCTTCTTCCAATTTGAGCTTGATTTCTTCCCTGCTAGTATCCAGAGATCATCCCTTCATCCCTTCAGCCGCAGCGTTTGCTCAGTATTGTCTTTTACCTGATCTCTGTGTGCCAACGTGGGCAAATAGAAATAATTTTTTATGAGGTGTTGCTAATGGAAAGTAATCATGGGAATCTGTGCTGTCAGTATGTGTCCATCTTCCACTTAGAGAAATGTCTGCAATTCCTTGGACTGCTAATGGTCTATGACCGTATTGAGCGTTTGGGAGAATCAGGCTACCCTTTTTTTCCAGTCACACATTTTGTGACCCAACACACTTGAAAACATAAATGCCACACATATCCACACAAAGCGAAGGCCATGAAAGTGTGGCTGTGTCTTTAGAGACAGTTGCCAGTGCTCATGAGGAGACCCGTCATTCAGGTCAGACCTATACTCATCTCCCCAGTGGACAGAGAACTTAAGTCATTGTAGGTCAGAATGTCGCTGTTTGCATGCCTGTTTTGCTTCCTAACCTTTCGTCTCTGTTCCTTGATGTCCTGAAACAAACCTTTCACAATACCTTATGCCTTATGTGACACTTATGCAACACACATGCCAGATTTAGCCCACCAGGTCTGTGATAAATTGACAGGGTTGATAGGAACAGGAGGAAATGGTCTCTCTGACTACCTTTGCCTTCTCTTGTGTTCCATCCAAGTTGAAGGTAATAATAGTAGAGGTCATTTATAGAACACGGCAAGGAAAATACCTAGTAAAAAAAACCAAAACAAATGGCTATTTAAAATAAAAATGTACTCTAAAAGTACTTTAGTAGCTTAAGGATGTTTAAAGATGTTTAACAAAAAAGCAAAGCATCATCATGCTTTCTAAGTGGGTAGGTAGAACATGATGGTTACAAATGACTCATATCCTATCCTTAAGCTTAAAGTATGAGAAGGACTGCCTTTGTGCATGTGTGTGCGTGGTATGGATATGAGCCACTCAAGTGCATGAATCAAATAATTTTTAGCAGTAAAAAGAGAGTAAAAGTTCAATTTAACTGGTGACATTGAGAGCAGACCACCAGAAGAGTGGATTTAGTGCTCATGAAGCTTATCTGTCTATCGACCTGTAGGGGGCACTGTGGATCCATTCAAGTATCACTGACATCTCTTGATAGCAGAGTTAGTTTGAGATGTGGGATGACTGAGCTGGTTCTGCATTTCAGATAGATAAACCCCCCTTTTCTGCCTTGCTTTCACAGATGTTTCTTTAGAAATGTTTGTGGCGACAACTAGAAATTCCAAGGCATCCTACACATTTTCAGCATCTGCTTCTCAAGTAGCAGAGAAAAATGCCCATAATCATGCTGCTTTTGGAAACAAAAACAGTATTTTTAGAACAAAATAAAACCCTTGACAAAACAGAGATGTTGATTTTGGTGATCAGTACAAGGTTTCAGCTGTGAGACTATATTAACATTGAACAAGTGAGAGTGTGTCTGTGCATTTCCTTTTGGTTATGGTAGAGATGTGGAAAAACCAGCACATGTGTAGCTGTATGCACCAAAGAGGGACTGAGTTCTTGTATCTATAGGAGAATGTGTGGAGATGCGGGGTGATTGGAGCAAGGGTGAAAGGAGAGGGATGGAGAAATCATCCCCTGATTGCTGACTGTTTCCCTGCACAATCCGAAGGCAGTGTGCTCTGCTTTGTCATTAGCAGGCGTTTCACTTATGTTCTCACTACCTCTCTTTGAACATCAAATCATTCTCTCTTTATTCTTATATTTTCCTTAGTTCTCTCATTTTCAGTTTCATTTTGTTTCAGTTAATGTCTACTCCTGAAAATGCTGGAAACCTTTGCAGAAACAAACAAATGCACAGCATGTGCACAACGAGCTCAGAAAAGTGTGAACCTTAGCAGAAATACTGATGAGCTACTTGGTTACAGGCCGGCAGTGGCACGGTTTTCTATAATAGCTTTCTATGTATAATGGCTAGGTAATGGTAATGGTCCAGGTAATGAGCAACATAATGTTACAAGTAAGTAAAGGAATATAAAGTACCAGCAGACACTCCATTTCATAATTTTATGCTTGGGCTTCACATTTTCAGTTTCTTCAGAGGGGAAGCAGTGGTTCAAAAAATTCAGGCTATACACCATGAGTACTCGTGTTGTAGCACAAATAAAGCAATCACATGCAGCATTACTGCGTCTAAGTTGCTGTTTAAATTCCACCTGGAAAATCACTACTTTAAGGATACATGAAATTATGTTCTCTGTTTGCTAAACAGAAAGAAAAAGACTTGTATAGAGGGCCTGTAAGCCAGTCAAATGAAAGACTGTGATGCTTTCTGAGCAGCTTTAAATGAGAATGCAATTCATAACCCAGGGCAGTTCATTCAATATTTGTGAGTGTGTACATGTTTCTCTGAGGAATCGGGAGGCCGCGCTCATAAAAGTAGCTCTCAACTGGCCATTTTGAATGCATTTTAAAATAACTGTTGTTTTACTCTGCCTTTTAAAAGTTTTACTTGAGAGTAATTCTCAAAGGAACACAGTGCTGTTACATTTCCAGAAGCACATTCGTAAGTTCTTCTTGCCTCTAACTAAACTGTTACAGTTGGGAGTAAACACTAAGTGGAAATGCGAGTTCACTCCCAAGTATAAAAAGCATATATCTAGAACTGTAGCAATGTATGTAATAGCAACCATAATTCTCAGAATAATTGCCTCTGGTTTTCTAGCAAGCATAATTCTGGTGTTAGTATTTATTTTGTCAAAACCATTATTGTTAGATGTTTAACAATTCTGTGTTTATTTAAATTACTTTCTTTTGTGTGTATCCTATCATATTCTATTTGAGTTGTTGTAGTAGTAGTAGTAGTAGTAGTAAACATTATTGCTTTAGCAGATTGCTTTGCGACATAACATGTCAGCCAGCCATCATCAGTCTGTTTAAATGTGAGGTCCATTATGTTGGAGATTTTTATATTGCATTTTTTTTTTTAAATCTCTTCACCAAATTATGTTTTATAGCAGCACTAATACCACTGAACCAGAAAATACTCACATTATCATAAAAAAATCACCCAAGGTATGAGAGAGACTCTTTCGATCTTCTATAATGAACCTGGTTCATAAAAACAACAGCCTAGACTGAAACAAATGAAGTATGCATTCAACACAACATATCTTTGATGTGATTTGAAGCTGAAGCTAAAGAATAATAGGAATAATAATAATAATAATAAGAGGAAGAAGAAGAATGATGATCATAATGTCCTAGCATTATGTGTTGGTTTTGAAAACACTTCTGATTAAATGTCATTGTGATGAACTGACCTGTGATGATGTTTTAATTGAGTATGCTTAGCTTTTTTTTTTTTTTTTTTTTACAGTTATAGTGAAATGCACTCTTTGGTCGTGCACTGAACTCCAGCAATCGGCAGATGCTCTTAGGGGCTACATGGCTGTTCAGTTGTTGCCCTTGCGTATGGTGATGAAGCACTGACTGGACATCCTGATGAAATGGATTTCCTCTCTGTTGACACAAGTGATTGTGTGGTTACTGTAGGGCTTAGAGAATGTGGACTCATTATATACAAAGACCTTTGTTCAGCAGAATGGTAATAGAAGCGAGGCGATGTTCTGTTGGTTATGATGAACGGTAAGCTTTATGTGAAATGTCCCGGAGATATGGTTTTATTAGGCGTGATTGAGTTATTATTTTGAAAGGCCTTACAGCTTACAAGTCAGTGTTTGATGTAAGTAGACTGCAAACAATAAGAACTAATGAACTCCATCAGTTTTCCAAAACTGGAACCCATTTGGGCTCACTTATGACAAAATGATCTCAACCCTATTTATTGCAGACTGTGTTAGGAGAAAGTACTCTATACTGCAGGAATTTATTTCTTCAGCTGGCCATTTAAGACAGCGATTATTGTAACAAGGCCATGGATATTGAAATTTTTCAGTCAGATGCCTGACATGTCATGCTGTCTTACAAACTCCCCAGAGGAACAAAGTGATTTTAGGTTGACCAGGAATACCATGAGATTGGATATTATCCTCATAAAAGCGAGATGCATGAGAAAGAAATTTTGGTAAGAGGAGAAAAAGAGAGACTAAAAAAAGAATACTTGTGTCTTAAGTGCTGGTAAGTGAAGAGGGAGTTAATGCAGCTGGGTTCAGAGGGTTGCATTTATAAAGTAGTTATAGACAAGCTGATGATTTGTTGTGATGTACCGGGGGGAGCAGCAAGACCTGACTTGGAGTTAGTGTGACCTCAAACAGACTGCATTTGTTTAACCTCACTCAGCTGTGGAGCTATAATGGGATGATGGCTTCTGTCATTAGAATGATGAAATGGACAAATAAGTGGCTTTAGTGAAACCCACTCAAGTAAGGAGCTGCAATTTGGTTGGCCTTTGAAGCTATAGAAACAATTTTATCTCTTTTAATAGAATCTTAATCCCCCCTCCATGCACAAACAAAGCAGGTTAAGGTTCCCATAAGGCAAAGGCTGTGCCGTATGCAACTGAATTCCAAATACTGTGGATGGCACTGGGCTTTGTTTTCCATCAGATAACCCCACCAGGTCAAAAACAGCAGATTATGTAAATTGGAGAATGGTAGATGCATATGTGGAAAGGAGAGAAGACATACAATAGATATTTTACCTTGTCTGCAGAGCAGTCAAATCTCCCTGTACAATAAGTGATATCTAGGTTACAGCATTATTGTGTTGTGCTTCAGCTAATTATATCTCAAGTGGCTGAAACTCGGGCTGTTACAAATGGTCAGCTCCTAAGCAGCTTGCACACGGTTCTTTGTTTGATATGGCCACTAAGGAAGTGATCCTTCTTCATTTTTTTCTTGCTTCTCCTGCCATGAGCAGATGTTGATTGATCTGTAAGCACCTAATTTGGTGAGGATGAATGTGGAAGTAAAGAAATCTAGTGTTTTTCAGAGTCATGAGTTTTTTTTCATGGCTTTTCCCACTAAGGCAAACACTAAGTCGAAGTACACACTGTATATTTATGTATATAATGAAAAGCTGCCAGGTGAAGGCAGAAAATGGAAAGAATATATATAGGAAGAAGTAATGAGAGACAGGAGACAGAGAGTAGGACGTTGTGTACTCTCAGCATATTTAATTTTTCATGCGTCCTGGATAATCAGGTACCACATGGCCATCCTCCTGCCACTACATTCCCCAAGGGGCTGTACTATCTAACTGATGAAACATGTCATGTCAATAGTGGGAACAAGTTGGATTCATATTGTATGACCAAAGGGTTGGAAAAAGTTTGGCCAGTAGACTCAATTACTGTTTTAATTACACAACATCTCTTTAGAACTGGATTATACAGTGCAAAACAACAGATGTTCTATTGCACTGTTGTTGGGTAATGCTTTGCTTGCTTCATAAAGGGGAAATAAATCAAGCGTTTACATAAACCTTGCACTTTTTGAGATGTGAGTCAGATCATTCCAAAAGCTGCAAATATTTCTAGCCTTTACAATTTAGTATCTGTCTGCCAACAACATGAAAATAAATAAATAAGTGTTTGTATTTTAAGATGATTACCTCGACTTTTGAGTGATAAGTGAGGGATCACGTTCAGTTATGTCTAACAAACCTTATTGTCAAGCCTAAAAAAAGAAAATGACAAAACAGTATTGTTATTTAAACGTTTAAGATCACGGTAAAGATTATTGCTTCCTCAGTAAAACATTTTTGTTGGAGCTCTGCTGTAATGAGCTTGCTTGTTTGCGTCTGTTGTTTGTGACAGAGAACAGTAGCTCAGGAGAGTTGCAGGGTTGAGAAGGTGATGCACGGACGGCTGTATAATAATATGAAAAATTGCTTGTTTGAATACAGTTTACATACATTTATGCAAGAGTCAATGCAATTTTTGAATGACAGGCTTCAGTGTCAGCATGATTACAATACATTTAAACAGGGACAGCTATTGCTACTCAGCTCTACTCAGCTCATTTATACCTATAAGTTGGGGCATTTAATTTGTCATTTAACAGTCCCTGCATTATAAATGTCCACTATGACTATTACAAAAATGTATCTCTGTTTTGGGAAAGTGCTCTATATGATACACAATTTCATGCATTTATGGCAAAAAGCAGTGACTTTACCTCAATTTAAATTTTATTACTCACTGTACTCTTTGTTATTCTCACTAATTCCCATCTCACCATCCTCTCTGAATTAGAAATTGCAAGTCAAAGTATTACAACTGAAATAATATAAACACAGGACAAAACATTTGCCTTTCTTGTACTTTTTAGAAATAAATCTTTAGAGTTTACCATCTGATGCAAGGTGCTGTAAATGGTTACATAGCAGGTAAACATATTTAGGTAGGGTATATTAAAGATGACTAGCCTTTGAGCGTGAATGTGAAGTCTGAAGCCTTTTTCATCTTCCTTTACTTTTCTTGGTGTGTTCTCTTCTTACTAAAAGAGAACTATTCGCCACACATTGAAAGTCTCTGCAACATCGAAGGCAATATGTGTTTGTGTGTGTTTTTGTGATAGGGAGAAAATTATAGAGTCATGAATCAATATATTTCAAGAGCTCATTTTGCTTCTTACTGCAGGCTTAATGTCCACTTTTGTAGCGAAACATTAAAACACCAAGTTTTTAGTTGTGACACATTCAAAAGAATAGCACTGCAATACTGCTAATTTAACACTATTTTCCATTAGTTGATTGAATTATATTCACAGGCCTTCTTTTTTTAATATTGTATCAAATAATGCACATAAATGACTGTGGACACAATACACCAAACACTTCTCAGTATATTTTAATGCAATAAAACAGCACAATGGGAAAATCCAACAGTTGAATCAGCACCTCTCTGATCTCTGACACTCTGACACACCGTCAAAGTAAACTGATCATTAAAAGTCTCACCAAAATGTTTTTCCACTGTTCTTGTATTGGACTGCAGTAGATTAGATCTACCTATTAAAATAGTGTAATAACTCAGTGTATATACATCAGCAATTCTAAACCCAGCTTTGTAGCCTTATCTGGAACATAAATCAACATGTATTTGATTTCACTGTAAAATTGGGTAATATTATGGATGTGGTAATGTAAGATAAGTGCTTTGGAAAATGTGTTTCACATTACACATTAGTATGTCAATGCAATAAAGCGTTGAAAAGAGGTGTGTGTTAGATTTTCATTTAGAAGACACCCCAGATAACTGTTGGCCAATTAATGCTGCCTCTGCTGTTGAAATCAACTAAAGAAAAATTAGCTTTAAAGAGGCTGAGGTCATAATGTCTGTGATATTAAAAAAGTAATCCCAGCTTTGCAACAACTGGAACTAAGTATTTGGGGTGCATCAGATTAGATGTGCTCCAACACAAATCCTGAAAAAACAAGCATGCATTGTAAGCAGAAAAAAATTACTTAACTTCAAAATAATGCTGACAGACAGCTAGAAGCTGTGAGAAATCAGGGGTATGGCAGAATTTGTAAATGGAGGTCCCTCATCCTGCAGCTTCTGTATTCTAAGCCCCTCCCACTGGACAAAGAGAGCATTTATATGTGCTTCACATATGCTAAAAATCCACTCTCTGATCTGAAAATCTTTTACTGGAAATGTGCCATTGCATCTCACTGCTACTACTATTACTACTACCACTTTACTACTACTACTCTAAAGAGATGTGATTTGCTAAAATCTTCAGTCATGGACTAGATTTTCTAAAGCCTAAAAGAACAGATGATGTACACGAGTGTAGTTCCCTCCTAAACCATTTGAATTATAGCCTCCAATGACACTAAAAAAGTTGCCCCCTGTTTTAGGGTGAAACTATTTGAGAATAGCATTTTTACAAACACAAAAAAATATGTGAAGAAACATGGTTCTGCAGTTTGTCTGATGGCTTACAGACAGAGCTTCTGGGATTTTACGGTATGAAAAACCAGAGATACAGTATGGATTTTGTGTCATTGGACATAATTTATAGGCATTTTTCCAATCTTGGAAAACTTGCTGTAAGAAGCTAGGTTTGATTGATTGCTGATCTATCAATCCCCTAAATTTTGTCTGTGATGAAAATGACCTGAAATGGCCAAAGCGCAGCAGTTGCAGTTAAGAGGTGGGTTGAGGGTGTCAGCTGGCAGAAGAATGATGTTAGACAGACAGAACTGGAGGTGTGGAGTGCAATTATCAAGGTCAGGAAGGCACCATCATAATGCTCGCTGTTAGCAGTAATAAGCCTATTTCAGTTGATTTTTTTATTTTTTTTATTATAACAGTCTTGGAACAGACTTTGTTTCCTGAAGACGCAAGCTATCAACAAACAAGTAAACTATGTCCAACTGAGAAAGGGCAAATTATGTTTACCCATCCTTAGACAAGTTGGCATCCCAAAATGAAGATTGCTTGTGTTGTTTTTTCAGACGCATGCAAGTTGGCATCAACTGTTCAGTCATTTGTTTAGCAGAGCTCTTTCAAGCTGTGCAAACACACCCAGTGCCACTTTGTTGTAGTGACAACGAGGGAGATATTGTATTTGTCCCAATCTATGTGTGTATTTTTCAGGTTTGAATGCGATAAGAAGCCAAGTAAAGCAAAACAGCACAAGGAGTGCACTGCCTCCCTCTGAGAGCTTCATTATGGTAAACTAGGTTTAGGCTTTCACTCTAAACACCAGCTGGCATCTCAATCACAACCGTCTGCTCTGGTATGCCAACATATTTAAATGTTAAAGCTTTCTTTTTACAAATGTTTCTTTCCTGTTCTGTTGCAAAAAACAAATCAGCCTTACAAATTATTGAATTAGAATTTTTGGGGATGATAGTTTTGTGTACTCACCTAATTTTAGGTAATTCAGCTTACCAACAATCACTTGGGGAAAGTTGTAAAAGTCAAGAGAATCTGGACAATTATGATTGTTTATTTCTCTCCAACTCTGACTCACGAGTTACAGTTTCCTTGTATCTGCAGATAGCACGTTTGACGATATCAATAATAATATCTCCTGAATCTGCTCAATTACTCTGCATTGTGAAGGTAATTATCTTGCATGCCATCAAAAACAAGCTGTAGCACAGTCCAATTTCAGTTCATATCCCTCATTTATCCATGTGTTTTTTTTTGTCAGTTAAGGTCAGACAGACCTCTGTTTGTGCCATTCCCGCTGCAACACACTCTAGTATTAGCCTGTTCCTTTTCATTTGACCCAGAGCTGTGGAGCTGCAGGCAATCATGGTATGATTTATGGTGAAAGATGTTGGTTATTCTGCTGAGTACAATAGGCTGTTGCTGGATTCAGAACCTTACCAACATATCATTCCCAGTTTTTCTTGAGGACTCATATCATGCTGGATAAAATCCTACACAGTTTTATAGTTGTTAACATCTGTAATAGTCTTATAGTAAATTATAATTAACAATTAGTTTCTTGTCAAGACCCTCTTTATCCCCTCTTTTTTTCTTAAAGGAAGCAGAAATGTTTAAGAGGTAAAGCAATGTTTTATATATGACCAATATAGAAGTAATTGTTTCACCCCCTCTCTTTTGCTCCTCTACTCTGTGAAGAATGAACTTTAGAGCCTTGGTCCTTGTGAGACATGCTGTTCCTTTATAGTAGGATGTTAAGAATGAGGAGGGTACATCTGTACACTTTGTTTTTTAGGCTTGCTCTTGGGTTCCTTCACCCAGAGAGTTGATGGAGAGGTCTTGAAAACCTGTGTGCTTGCAGATTAATCATCATAAAACACAGCGGGGTTGTGCTTTATACTGCCAAATGGTGCATGGTGGAACACACCATTCTTGCCAGCGCTCTTTGACTGCATGTTTCATTCACTTTCTTTCCTCTCTCTTGGTAAAGCAATTGTAAAAACAGCTTTGTGAGCAAAAAGTTATGTTAATAATTAAAAACAAAGGGTTATACTGGCATCCTTACGCCAACAGCCACAAAGGCTAAGAAGCACAGGTTCACCCATGCCCATACAGGGTTCTGAGGGGAGGCAAGCGTTAGGTCAAGTCTGGCCTTCATTAAGGAAATGCACTCAATTGCAATTAGTGGTAGACATATTCTTCCGCTCACTTACCATTTGATTGCATTGTTATTGCACAAAGGAAAGATGGATAGCTGTATATTTGACGCTCTGTACTTTTTCAATTAGCTAACTTCTCTGGATCTGTGGCTATGTGTCCCAGGGGCACAGAATGAGAGGCAGACAACCTGAAGAGAACAAAGTTAGGCTTGAATTCATTAACAGTTAGCTTAGCTAAGAACACATTGGATGTTACAAATGAAGATTGGATGGTACAAATGGAGGACTTTGTGGTTTCTCATTCTTTTTAGTACCAAATTCACCAATTTGTTTTGAAGTCCAAATTATTTACTGTAAAGGGGTCATATTATGGGGTCATATAATGCTTTCCTTATTTTCTGAACTTGAAAAAAAACCTGAACTTGAAAAAAGGTTCGAGTAATGAACTCGGCGTGTGTGAGCTGCACCAAATTAGAGCAAAGCTGACTTAAAGAGAGGGGAAATGGAGCGAAGCTGACTTGTTTCAGACAGTGGATGAACTGAGGGGCTGCATCAAGGCCAAATATTAGGTAAATGAGAATTATTTTGATCTGTGAATCATACAAAGCTACTCTAGTAGAATCCACTAATAAAAACGGGGAGCTGGAACTGAGATTCCCTTTTAATATACAAGTGTGTTCTTCAAGAGATAGTAGTACAGTGGCAGAACTGACAGTTTTTTTGATGAATGTGACATGATTATTTAATCTTCCAGGGCACGGGAAGCAAAAATTATGCACTATAAAGCATATTCAGTGGTGACAAAGCTAATAAAGCCATTTGCTGGGGTAGTGGTTGGTACGACAGAGATTTTAGCCATTCATTTGTACATTTATGACTGTGAGGCAGTGTCCTCCCAGTCAGGGCCACAGCGGAAGGAGGTGGAAGATGAATACCTGATAGCTACACTCCCCAGACATTACTAAATGAGCAAACTGGCAGTTTACAGCTGCCTCTCAACGTAACCTGCATGTTTTATAGATGAGAAGAATCTCACTAACTGTCAGAGAATGAAAGCACCTCTCAGGATGGTACCATAATGGCCTCTCAGTAAAATGAGACAGGGTTTTATGGGTGTTTATCATTGCACATTTCACCAACTTTCTTTTACAGCCCAAAAGGAGATGGCAACAAAGCTTGAGAGAATGTTGAAGCTTTTATTTCATTAGCCAATACGTCAGGTTGATCAGAGAGGACGAGAAATGTTTTCCGGTGCTTTATTATTCAGACAGCAATTAAAGTGAGAGCACTACTGTAAAAAGATCAAGTAAATACCTACTGGTGTCTACTAACTACTTCATTTCTCACAGGACTTTTAATGTGCTATTTAGGTGCTCTTGGTGCCTTTCTGTTAATATTGTGTTTATCAACCCTGTCACTCCTCACTTGATTGTACTTTGCATTTAACAACGATGAGCAACAATACTGTGCAAGCTGGATAGATTTTTAAAGGGAGATGCTTAAAGTGTTTTTATAATAAATTCAAAAGATTGCACAAGTTTTCTGTCAGTAATTGAAATCTTTTAATTTTACTATTTGCATGTCAAATATGCAGATTTTGTCCCTGAGCAATTTTCTTGTCAGAGTAGAAAAACAGAAACTACATTGCACCTTGGAAAAACTCTCAAGAGCTCTGTCAGTCCAAATTAATGAAATTCTGCGACAGCTAGCTGCTTCTCAACTCTCGGTGTTCCACGAAGAGGGCAGTCTGTTCTTTGCAAAAACATTATATACCAATAAAAAAACTGACAAAAATCTGAAAGAGCTCTTATTTTATTTAGTTTTTGGCATAGTTTTATGGCATTGGATATGACAAATAATTTACAAAAGAGATGCAACCTTATAACTACATTGCCTTGTCTTATAAAATAAAATAAAATAAAAAAAAAAGGTTAGAAAGCCACAAGGATACATGGGCACACGTTTTCAGCCAAGTCACAAGGTTTTACCCCATTTTTCTCTTTACCACTGGGAGGTCATCAGGAGCTCATATGCCTGAGAACTGCTGAATTAGCTTTAAGTGGACAAAGATGGAGACTTGTAAGGAATTAGCAAGCAGGTAGAACAAAAGGGCTTACTTGGAGGCTAACAGAACTCATCAGTTTTCTCAATTAGTTGGCTGCTAGGAGACAGCGACTGAAATGACTTTGGCAAAGAGGGTTTATTACAGTACCTTGGAATGGATGGCCATGAAGGTGGAGTCTTTATAATTCCTATATTATCAGATTTTGGAGCAAGAAAAGTATAATTAGTCATCAATCTCATGGTATTGCTATTATCCTGCGTGTATAGCAACTGAACAGCAATCATTATACTGTTATTGGATGCATGAATTTGTAGCTTCCTATTAGCATTTAGCTTTTTTTCAGAACTCACTTTTATAAATAGATATTAACATAACCTCCTGTGCCTCTGGAAGTTTTGCATGTGTAGATTTTGATCAATATCAGCCTTTAGTCATTGTTCTACAGTCAGATGAGAGCATACATCACACACTTGTGATACAGACCAGACACTGGAGGAAGAAAGACTAGAGCTGCTGGCCCTATTATTGTCTTATAAATGCCTCGAGCCATCAAGCTAACTTGCCCCCCACCTCTCACCATCAGAGTAACTCAGTAGCTCTCTCCACACCACCCTTTAATGTCTCAACACCTTTGCAAAGTTGATAAATGCCTCACACCAGTTAGTGCCCCAGGATGTTGACCTGGCAGTCCAGGTCATCACTTTGAGACAAAGAGATGCTTATCAGTCCAGCTGCCCTCTACTCGCCCACCTCCATTCTCTGCCCCTTACACAGTGAGCGATGACTTCTGTGAAACTTAATATCAGTGATATCATCAAGGTGCTTCTTTACCCCTCTCTTAGGATTCAGAGGGGTGTTGTGAAAAAATGCCATCAGGCACTTGGCTGACAGGGGACGCCTCCAGGGAGCGTTGGTCAGTTTAGTGCCATTAAGTGGTGTGTAATACAAGACTGAGAGAGAGAGACATGTATCCAGAGAGAGAGAGAGAGGGAGGGATAATTGTGAATGAAGAGGTTAATGCTCCGTAACTCATTTTCCTCTTTTCTCCACCCTATAATTCAACAGCAGGGAGAAATTACAAAATGCCCTCCTGCACAATCCATTATGTTTCTCCTTTAAGCTGTTTTGCACTTTTAGTATTATACTTAGCATTCTCAGGCTCCTTTTAAAGGGTAAACTGTTGGATTTGTGCATGTTTCATATGGAGATTCCCAAAAATAATTTGGTGAATCCCTGTATAAACCCTGTCTTTTTGTATTCAGTATTTTGGGTTACCTGGTAAGGAGTACTCTGAAACATGCAGTATTTGTTTAAAAAAAGAGCTATCAGAATATTACCATGAAATATTACCACAGAAATTACACTGTGCTGGTCTTAAAACACAACAGTAATTGGACTAAAGTGTTTACACGCCTCAGCATACCAGATAATAACCCAGCCCGTATATTCAGGCTTCTAGCAACTGGGATATGATCTTAACTGGGTTATTATAAACAGGACATGATGGCTGGAATACATGAGCATCCTAAATATTAAGGAAACTCTGCCTTGCATGTAAATGAATCCACCAAGGCTTCAATTAAATTGCATATTTACAAAGATTTTTCCCCTGTGGTGCCGCTCAGAAGAAATTGCTTCAGTTGGATTATTATTGCACATGACTAAGAAGAATATGTGTGAATACATAAAATATTTTGATGGTGATGGAGTGATAAATAGATGGAGAATTTATTTATTTTAGTGGGGGCGATGATTTGTCCTTTCTACTAAAGTCACTTTGCGCTATTTGCTTTTACTTTATTGAAAGATAAGGTGGACACATTGTCTGCCATGGACAGTCACATTTTTCTGTCTTTGTTTTATTACTAAACAAGTCGTTTTCATCTTATCGATCTAATTAAAAATGCAGTTTGTTCTTTTAGTAATGCAGACATTATAATCACAATAATAGCTGGTTAATATGTAAAAATAAAGCCAACATTACCTAGCAATATTTCTACTCTGATGCATGTCTGCTTGTACTGTGCACTAACTCTACAGAATATGCACATTTATATTCAGTCCATCAGAGTGTATTCATAAAGTTTTCATGAGGAATGAATTAATTTGATCCCTGAATGCTTAGCTATTACAACTCATATTGTGGCTGTCAACATGCATCGAAAGCTTGGACAGAGGAGATGCCCAAGACTCAGGCAACCTCATTACAAACCTCTTTGAGCTTCTTTCAGAGATGCTGTTTTCATACAGAGATACTGTCGTTGTTAGTCTCAGTGTGAGATTCTTTCTTTTTTTTTTTTTTACATACTGTACAAAAACAGAATTATTGGAAAATATTGTCAACTAGTGTCTCATTTTACAAACAGAAAGATTATTTTTTTCTGTCACTGTCCACAGCTACTCATTTAATCTAATGAATCCACTGTCTTCTAGTTGATCAGTCAGGCTTAGAGATTATGTCCAATATCCACTCTGTTTATCAGCTTATCACCAAAGAAGGCTATAATCAGTCAATAAGCCATTTGACCAGAGTCAATATCCCACCTTCCAAAGCTGCCAATTTGACTTTCCATTTATCAGCCTGATCTAACACTTTGGTCAATATAACATCCTTTTATACTATCTAGCCTAATTACATAATTAGTTCACTTTAATTTATCTATGGCTGCTAAATAGGTAGCTGTCATTATGTGACCAATTTGTTCTCTTGAGAGACTGGAAAATGGACGTGTGTGCATGTTTGT
>VUQI01026633.1:29903-44278 GCA_015106735.1 Paratilapia polleni
ACGTGTGTGTTTTTTTTTTTTTTTTTAAATGGGTGGGCTTCACTTTTTACTAGCATTTACCCCTGATGATCACTGTAATATATGTTAGGTGAGAGTCAGAATGAGCATTTATATAGGCATTTACCTGTCACACTTATCTACAGTAGCAAAAAGGAGGAAAGCAACAGCACAATGCACAGTTGGCCAGCATTATGAGCAGCACAGGCTTATGAGAAAGCAATGGTTAAAAACACAGCCCATAAACTATAGATCTAACAAATGTGTCAGTAATGCAATATTCATGCAATAGCACAGGTAGAATAAATAAGAGCCAGACTGAAAGGTGATGTTATTTCTCTTCTTTTATCTGTAAAAGTGGCACAGTACATCAAACACATGGCTATTATGTCCCTGAGGCTCCAGACAGTTCTGAAATTGAGGAAAAAATAGCAGCCACCCCATCTTTGAGAGCTAGTCTCAGCTGTCTTTTCGCATGGCAGGTCCTGACATTGGGGTGCTTAAATTCGCTTATAATGAACACGGCTGTCTTCTTTGGTCATGGGCCAGAGGTGGTGTGGCGTGGACAGGGAGCTGGTTTCATTAGCAGGGGTGAATAGCCAAATTTCAGGTCTCTGATGGACTGTGACATGGTAGGGCAAGTTTTCCTTTTGGGCAGCACAGGGTCTGAACTCTGTGGAACTAAGCCGCTGTCAGTCCAGATGGGGTCTGGCCACAACAGATTACTACTTCTTCACTCGACAGCTATTGGCTCTGAAGAATTATTCACAGAGTAATACAGTGTAATCCCTCATTTCACCATGACATTTGCCATTCATGACACACAATCCCTCTGACACCTGTCAACAGTCCCTCCATACATCTCATCAGTATACAAAATGCAACTTTGAAGATGGATGTATTTTGCCTGCTGTGTGGATGTTTGTAGATGATGTGAGAAAAGACAGAAAGCACTAATGGCTAATTCCGTTTTCATGTTTTTTCAACAACAATGCTTTTTCATTGACAGTACACTTATTAATGCAAAGTGTGAGACTATAAAAAATGACTCTATTTACTTTCCTCTATTCATCATCCTATTCTCAGTAATAGTGAGACAAGGATAATTAAAAGAAACACTCCTGAAATTATGAACTAGAAAGGAAAAAAAAAAAGCAAATTTGAGTGTGTATTTTATCTAGCTTTTTGACTTTTGTGTCTGCCATTTTTTGTTTGAAAGGCAGAGTGTGCTGAACTAAAGTTGAAGCACCACATACAATAAGTAAGCCAACAAAATGCACACATATGGAGCAAGCTTAGTCAGTCTAATGCTGGGTTCAAAAACGGTGTTCACAAATGTTGTCTTGCTTTTCAAGGCTCACTGGGAGCCCTACACATTCACTATTTCACCAGGGAAACTCCCACTGCTGCAGATGGCCTGTCCGCCCCTATTCTGTGGAAAGTGAAACAGGAATTTTGAGACATATGGCTCATCTCGTCTGAATGCTCTAAGCAAAGATTGAGGCAAGAAGCTGTCATTGTTCGCTGAGTGAGCGCATTTGTTTGGTTTTCTTCTTGTCAGCGAACACATCTAGACAGTGGAGGACAGTCTGAGGTTAAGCTCTTCAAAACAGATGGCTAAAATCTGCTCAAATCTCTGGGTTAAATACCCTCTTTATTTCCTCAGGTACCCTAAGTGGTATATGCGTTTTACACAAAGCTAGTGACATTAGGGTCAAACTGTAGATGAGTTTGGTGTTTGTAAATGCTCTTTTTGCTTCAACGTAATCTCAGCATTTACTCCCACAGCTATTTGCTGGTCAGGGTGCAGCATCTGAGGTAAATCCACAAAAATAAGTGTTAGGATGTCTTATACCCATACTCATCAAATACCACCCATAAAAAGTACTGACTACAGCTATATGAAAACATCTCTTCTTTACAGAAGAGGGGAGCACAGAAGATGTGAGCAGATCAGGGATGGGAACTAGTTTAGATGGTTAGTGCACAGGGAGGAGGAAAGTCATGGAGGGTGTGGACTTTTACACTGTCTGGGCTTAAAGAAAGGAGCCTGGAGGATTTCGAAGAAGCTCCTCCACATTCAGTGGTTCAGTGCCTCTCACTGCATCTCCTTGTCATTTACACAGCTGAAAAACTCAATGGACAGCTGGGTTAAGCTCAACCAGTAGATGGGAATGAGATGGGCTGTGAAAGCGATGGAGTGAGTCTGAGTCATGCTGCTGCACAGGGAAGAAAGCGAATATGAGTAGAACAATCAGAGGATTTGTCAGAGTGGCTATAAAGCTCTATTGAACCTTTAGGTTGCCGATAATCACGATTACTGCCTGGACCCTCAAGCATTTGGAGTGACATGGTTGTGGCCTGCTCATACTCGAGAAAATCTGCAGCAGTGCACATTAGACCTCCTGCAGTAATGTATATCACAATATTTTGTGGCATTGTATGAAATATTAATTTTTTGGTGTGTGAACAAATCTATAACACTAAATATTTAGCTTACTCTGTATTGAGCCAAGGTAGGTGTGCTGAGCACTAATATTGTTTTTAGCAGCACATTCCAGTCTCACACAGTTGGTCACCTGGACACAACAAGGTAAACCCACGGTGTCGACTGGCCACAAGCCTTCTTCTGTAACCAGGCCACTACTGAATTTTTGAGAAGTGTTTTCAGCTGGAAACTTGATTTACGTCAGAGTCAGATTGATATGAATAAAAGTCCTTGTAATTTGTGTTGGTGTATTTGCGGGGATACCTTTGTTTGCTGGTCTCTTCATTTGTGTCTGTGGTACTCCTCTGTCACAATTTGTCCAACACTTACGTCAGTAGTGTTCAGTGGGAAGTGTGTGTAATGTGGGTGATACTAATGCTTGTTCCCCTGATCCAAGCAGACCCAAGAGAGACATGCGAATGATGCCAGAGAGTAATCTGTCATGGAACATACATCATTGTCCAACGTGGTCCTGACGAATGTCAGATTGGCAGAGCGGGAAGTGGAAGAAGTAAGAGGTTGTCAGGGAAGGTCTCTGCCCGATGAATTAAATAAATGTTTCATGAATTTTAAACAGCTTGCTGTTTGTCCGCCTGCAGTTTTAAAAGACCAAAGGTTTAAAAAAAAAAAACAGAGTACAGGCTGATAGAAGGAATCTGCATATATTTGCATTCATTTTGCAACACGTTAATTTGCCTCCTTCTCTTAGAAGTGCATTTACAGCGCCTGAGTCTCTTGTGCTTCTTTCTCCACGGTGCCTCTGTATTGGAACAAAATTCCTTTTCGTTGCCATTTTCGTCCTTTAATCTCAGATCTTTCAGGATGTTTAGAAAATGAAATATCTCTGCTCTGTCTTTTATTCGGCTGTTTTTGAAAGTGCAGGGTGTTTTTTTTCTTTCTTTTCTCTTTTTAAGCCAAAGTAAAATCCTGGTTTGGTCATGGAAGAGGTATGCAGTTCTAGTGCTAATTCATTTTCATTTTCTCTGGTTTCACTCTTGATAATTGCTTCATTTATCAAGTATGTAATGCCAGTTTCAGCCCTTATAAGAAATGTACTGTAATTGGTTTGAGTTGATAATTGCAAATGCTTGGGTTTTTTTTTGCTTGAATCTTTTATTTGAGACACTGATATAACTGTTAAAATTGCAAACATTTTGTGACAGGTACTATGCAGACTATCATAATGAGATGTTAGTCAAAGAAACAGATGCTTCTGAACTTTAAGCATGCTGCTCACCCCTCCATCTTGCTTATTTCAGCTTTTTTTTTTTATTGCATGTTGCTTCTAAGGAGCTTGCCATCTTTTACTTTACTGAAGAATTCGAGCTCTCTGACCCAATTAAGTTTGAAACATTGCCTGTCAGTAGAAAGTTATTTCCCCTTTAATTCTTAGGCTCTATTCTTAGATACTTATTTTAGCCATTCTTAATGGTAAGAGCTAATTAGATATTTTTCATAGTCTTTGCAAAAAATACTGAATGATTGGGTAGGGAGTGGAAATCCGAGTTTATATTTGTTATGTTTGCATTATGTTTGCGCTGCCACAAGTTGTTTTTTTTATTAAATTTTGCTTTTGTTATTTACTCCCGGTTTTATGCCCAGGGAAACAAAGAAACCCTTCATTGTGAATAAAATCTTTCAATCCTTCATCTCAGTGTAAGTACGAACACTCAACAAATATAGGGACCACAAAATCTATGGTACATAACAGATAAAGACAGGCTGTTGTCAATAAGGTGGATAATGCCTGATACCAGTGTTTGCCTGATAAATTGGTGTGTCCATAGTTTTAATTTCTCAACTGTCCCTGAATAAGAGATACAACATTTCTGCAACCATTAGGGAAGCTTACATTTCACTCTTTCACTTTGGATTGAACAATCAAAATCGGAATAAACAGGAGCCACTAGTCGATCAGTACTATAAAATTATATAATAATAGTTATATATTTAATGAGAGTGGGCTTTGGTGGTGCCATTGCCAGCAGCTCTAAGCATCCTTTATGTGCCCTCTTGTTGTTAAAATGAATGGGTATGACCAAGTGACAGCAGGGTGGGTGAGGTCAATGCAGTTCACATGATTGCTCTTTGATTACAAGATCTACAGCAGGTGGAGATGAGAGTACTCATTTTCTGCTTACTTGAGTCTCCCCAGAAACTCCTTTAATCCTTAATAGCTATATTTATATGCACAGAGGATTCTGGCCATTAATCTGTTACTTCACTTTTTAAAAAAAAAATGTGTGTAAATGTTTCAACATGATTTAAGTCAAGGGGGAATCTTTTGCTCCCAAGTAGAAGAACCTTATGCTGTTAGAATGAACAAGAGAAGAATTGAAGCTCATGTAAGGCAAGAGCAGAACAAGAACCACACTCAAAGCCGCTTTGTTGTTTGCTCTGATAGTGACAATGTTTCACAGGCATTGAGGACATTTTGGCTACACCACTGCTATTGCTGAAACATTTAAGATTATTACCCTAGATTATTTTTCAGAATATACTGTAAAGATAAGAAGCCCGGTGGAGAAACGTGACTTTCTTCTTCAATAAATTTTGTGTGACTACTGGGCTACTGAGATTCACAAGTGACAGTAGTGATACAGCAAAATGTAATCATGGCATGGAAATCATTGAATGCAAGGGGAGTTTAATATTTTTAATAGTATAAGATAATAAAACATTTTCTGGAGTAGGTGTCAGAGGTACAGCATTTTTATGTTCTCAGTCACGGTCATAATGTCTCTGAAATATTCATGTCTTTGGCAACCTTAAGTGACATTCTGCCCATTGCAAAGTTAATTCAACAGATAAAAAAAGAACATTCATTCATCTTTTTAGTTGCAAAAAATTGTAAGTACCTTCACGTGATCTGATAGGTAGGTTTTTGTTTTTTTTTACAGAATTTAATCTCTAATTCTTAGCCATGTCTTTTCCTCTGCCCTAGGGACAAAGGATAAGTCTGAGCTGGCCACATTGAACCCTGACACATCTTTCTCTTATTGGGTAATGGCTTGAGACAGGACATATTGACTCGCTTGACTGATGCAGCCCCACAAGGTTTTCATTACAAACCATCTAGCTTACTAAAAGGTCTTTTATATTAGCTGGGGCTCTATCTCTATTTGAGAGACATTTTTGTAATAACTATTTGAGGGGAAGTAACATTGCTTTATTGAACCATGGGTTAATTCAGCAGCCAAGTGTTGAGTGAACCTCTAACTCCTGTCGCTGCTGATGACCTGACACTGCAAGTATTGATATCGCAGTAGCATAGGAAGTAGTCATAATTTTTGTTACTGTAAAAAAATTTTCATATACTCGTGTAGTTCTCACTCTCACAGGCATGTTGGAGTCAGCAAAGGTGCATATGGTGTCTGAACAAGTGATGTCACAAGACTCCTGAGTTGTTTGACATCATATGAGAGGTCTCCCTTCTGCCAAAAATGAGACTGCTGCTCATCCAAACAGATTTATATTCCACACTTCACTTCCTTGGGTCTCCAGAAATACACCCACCAAGTTGGAAGTAGATTGCATGACTGATGGACGGACATTACACATTATTAGATTGGCTCAGTTTGTGTCTCAGGACGTATTCTCTAATAGATACCTTGAAAAGTAAACTCAATAAGATTCAATTCAGCTATTGCTCAGAGAGATGTTATGAAATATAATGTGATATATTAAAGCATGATTTAATTAAAGGTGTCCCAGGCATCACTTGCAACCTGTGTGCTGTTTTTCAAACAATTCCACTGTCAAATTGGCTTGCTCAGGAGTCAGTGCATTGCACAGACATCGCACAAACATTGCTCTCTGGGCCAGTAGAGTTCAAAGCACAGTTTGCAGTACAAATACTGCTTACTATTTATGTGTTAACCTTTGTTCAAAATTACACAATAGAAATCCTAAATTCTTAAGATACTACTACACGTGTCATGGTGGTTTGTGTGAGCTTTTTAAACATGAAGACATCTGTATTTGATACTCTTTTGGAATTCATTCATTAAAGGAATATCACTGCATAAAAATGATTGCTTGTGGTTACAACAAATCTAGCTCTTCTACTTACCGGCATGTAATTTTCTATGCATCCTGTGCAGTGTTGTATGTTTTTTTCTGGTGTTTAACCTAATAGCATATTTACACTCAAATGTTTTTGCTGGTGCATAAATAGAACAGACTTCTAACATCACCGCTCAATTTAACATTTTTAAAAAGGAAAACAGGTTCCCTTGCAGAGCAGTAGGCAGTTTCTTTAGTTTAAGGAGATGTCAAAGATCAAAGCAGAATTACTTCTGGGGCTTGTGGCATAGAAGCAGAGAGAAAGACGGAGAAAGACGGAGATGAAGTGAAGTTGGGATTGCAATCAAATGCCCAGTTCAATGATGTCTGTTGTAAAGCCTGTAATATTTAAGTTAGTAGTCATGTGATTACAATTTTTATCAACGGAAAAATTGCATAAACTGCAGGCGAGGGAAAGACTTTAAATACCAGCAGAGAAAATGTGCAGCGTGCAAATGATCGTTGTTTAAACTCACAAGTGAAATAATATTTTTGTAATGGGGAAACAAAAGGGTGGGTCTCAAGCACTCGGACTTCAGAAAATGACCTGTGCAGACACATTATTAGTATAAGTTGTGTGTCATACTACATGAACGTTAAATCACTTTACCTTTGCAAAACACTGTCTTTCAAGTGAGATATTATTATATTTGAAAGTTTTTTTTGCATGAGTAACAGAAGCACTCATCCTATTTGAGTTACCATCTTCAGCACAGCATGAACAGAAAGGAAACTGCAGTCACAAATGTTTTTTTGAATGGAACAGGTACAATATTTTAAAGCACGTTTGGTAATAAAGGTGAGAAACTGAAGGTGTTAATGAAACAGAAATGTATCTTTTCTCCTTTTCCCTCTCAGCACCCTAATTATAAGAGGCCTTTTTGTAGACAATCCCTGGAGGAAAATTGTAGACACTCTCTAACTCCTGGGCAGTCTGATCCTATTACCTGTCTCCATGCTAACATCAGCTTCAATCAGCAGGTAGAGCACTACCACATATTCCCCTCATTCTGCTGCTCCTGTGTCTGAAAGGTCTGACATTTTGTGTAGAGGAGCTGGGATGGCTTTCTGTTAAAATAAAATGTACAAAGCTTGTAGCTTCTAGTTTTACACCGTCTGTCATTATTAGTTTCTTTCTTTTACATTAAGGGCAGCTGTAAAGTTAGTCCTCGGTTAATAATGAATGCATTTTCCTAACGCAGTAATTCCCATTTTTTAACATAATTGCTAACATTGATTTCTTGATGTTGATGCTAAATATGTGATTTGGATGTATTTTTAATTACAGATTGCACCTTTGATTATGATGTTTTTCAGGTTTATTGCTCTTTGTCTGCCTCATTTTTCCTCGATATGAAAGAAAAGTTTTTCTCTTGCAGGACAAGAATAATTGTGAGTTAGATAACAGTTTTTTCCTAACCTGCCACACTAGATTTGTCATAATGCTCATGAAAAAAAATCTTAAAAACACTCTTTTGCTCATGTTACGTAAAGCTTAAATAATACAGAGATGAAGAGGCTTGTCTGAGGAGGTGACTCTGCTATGGTCTACAATTTATATTTACCTCTTCATGATTTCTTCAAATCCCTCCATTAATCAGCAACTCTCTTCTATAAAATATTAAATCTAGATATAGTTGTGAGCGCTGGAGCAGAACTACTCAGCTTTCCCTCAGCCCTCTCCTTTGTTATCTGGTGCTTACTTGGCATAGACATCCTGGATAGTTCAAGACAAATGGACCAAGTGGCAGGCCAAGTAATCAACCTTGAATTTCAGGTTTGAAAGGGTGAGCTTTAATTAAATTGACTCTGTCTGATAAGAAGTTTAAGTCCAAGGTTAGCTTGAAGAATGAATGAGTAAAAATAATTTTTCCACAAAGGCAAATTAGAATACAACTGCTGGGGGGTGTGAAAGGGGATTTTTCTTCTCCACCTATTGAATATTTTTAAAATGATAATGACAATAATGAACCAGACTGATATTTTATATCTCAGATTGAATATTATACCTGAGCACGTCTCCTTTTATTTTGTTGCCTGTGTGTATGCATGCATAAGCCTGGCCGGCCACGAAACAAATAACTTCGTTGCGGTTATTAGCTAGACAATGTGCTGTATTTCATGAGAAAATGCATTTCTCAGATGGGTTGTCTTGAAAATATATGGCTTCTTTCTCTCTGTGCAGCGATGAGTCAGTTAGAACCATAATGAAGTTATTTTTCCTCAGAGTGAGAAATGGGAGAAAGAAAGGGAAATCAATAGTGATATCTTGAAGCTAGAGTCTGCCATCTAATCTCTCAGTGGTACTGGAAGTGCTTCATTTGGCCTTTTTGATGCTTCCCCACCCACACTCTGCTCACAAAAACACCTACTCCCCAGTGTTTTTTTTATAAGTAAACATGCATAAATGGACCTCATACATGCTCAAAATATCAGCTTACTCATGCAGCTGAAATTTAGGGAAGTTTCAAATGAAAGTTCAGCACAGACTGGGTGTTAAAATATGATTTTTTTTCTCCCTGTTAACCATATTTTACTTAGTTACTATATCTTCACTCTATTCATATTGGTGTCCATCTGCAAAATGTTCTATCAAAGTATTTTTTACACAGTTGAACAGAAGTCTGTTGGTGGGGGGCAAATGACCTGGCACAAACATGCAGATCCTGTCTGCTTTTTATTGATTAACCCAGTCCCACACATATTGGCCACTTGTGATAAACAGGCATCCGCACAGTTGTGGTTACAGCACTGTGTTAGCTGAGAAATGTAAATCAGGAGTAATGGATGAAGGCCCATAAAAGCACCTGCACATGTGATGTTAATGCTCTGCTTCACATGATCCAACATCTGAAAGGGTGAATCTAAAGGCCATGAATAAATAACACGCTTTCAGGCAGAAAGATCTTTAGCTTTTCACGTTTGCTGGCCTTTTTTTCAGTGCAAGAATGGGCAGAGTTGTCTTGGTTCTCTACAAACCATAAAGTGGAACCACGGTCTTGGTGTGCATGTCTGAGGAGCGTCTGCACTGAGCTGAGGCAGGCAGCCAGTTCTGATGTAGCTTTTAAACAACATGACACAAAAGACTTGCAGATCCTCTCTTAATCTTTGTGGCAGGAGTAGATGTGGTTTTGAAAGACGGCAACAACAGTATGATAAGAAAGCTTTCCAAGAGGCTGAGAAATATGGATGCAAGAGCCTGTTTTTACCCAGACACTTATACCTTTGAATTTGACTTTCAGGATGAAGACATTGCAACTATGTAGTCAAGCAGTGCATCATCCATAGCACCAACGCCAGCCATAGTAGTGCACCTATATAAAGCATGTTGAAAAGTGACTTTTGACTGCTCCTTAGGATTTTGGAGTCTTTAAAGCTGGGTTGGGAAAGATTTCTTGGCCTTCTTATTGGCTGTTCTGCAAATGCATGTCAGTTCAGATGGTGGAAAGACTGATTGAATGGCTGAAAATCCTACAGGACTGCTATTCCAGTATTGGCAGCAACTACCGACGCCGCAAAGCAACCCAAAAAAATTGAAGATGGACTGGAAGAGTCTGAAAAGAAACACAATAGTGTCAGTATTGGCAAAGACTTTCAGAGATTGCATAATGAACACGTTAAGCTTCCAATATAAGACTATGGTGACTGATTCTGTTGTGTGACAGCCAGTTAGTTCAGTACGTTAGAATACAGTGTTACAATTATAAGGGTTGCAGAGGTCCCTGCTTACAGTTATTGACGGTCTTCCTATTGCTCCCCCTTGCTAAAGCTAGAAATGAAACCTTATGAAAATCAAAATTATCTTGCTGTTATTAAGATCTGAAACTATTAAAGTACGGATAATATCATGGCACTTATTGTTATATTGTTTATGTCTGTTTTTGCCTTTTCTGCTTGGTGCAGCTTTAAGTTATTTTGCTTGATTTCTAACTCAAAGAGCTATCCTTGCGAACTAAATCTTATCAGGTTATGTCTGTGTTTATCTTTCTAATGGTTGGAGTCTGGGTTGTAGCGATATGGGTCTACCTCAGGGTTTCTTGAAAATACTGATAACTACAAGACCACGGGACAAGACTGACTGTCAGGAGAAGTAAAGTTATGGCAGGGTGTTGAACTTCAGAAAGCAAGTTTCAAAATATTCCCTCATTGAGTGGTGAGGCATAGCCACCTGTTCCACTAGGTCCTTTGCTGATCAACGGTTTGTGGAGTAAAAGAAAGGTTGTAAGTTCAGTTTTTACCATCATTCTTTCTCCACAACCTTTAGTACAAAGAGAAGTGACAGAGTAATACCCAAAGGTACCCTGATGTAAGCAATTAAACACATTTCATGCAAAGACTACCCTTAATCATGCTGTCCTGAGTTCTGTGCAAATTAGCTGAGGAATGTCTCACTTGTTTGCTCTGTTTCAGCGTCCCACCTGTTTTTAGTAGTCATAAATGCGTCCTCAGTCCAAACTCTCTATTGCCACAACAGTTTTGGATGTACATTCCTCTCTCTGCAGGAGATGCAGGAAATGCTTCTCTTTGCAGAAAGTAGGAAATGCAAACAGGAAGCACAAAAGAAAATGCTCCTTTTTTTTTCACAGGAGCCACAACAGATAATGTCTCCAACAGTGAAAACTACAGAAGAGTATGTGTTTATGTGTAGTCTGCTTACTTATTTTTAGATAGAACATTGAAGATCATACAACGTTCATGTGAAAGTACCTCCTTTATCTACTGTGTATACAGGTGTGGACACTAAATACAAATTGGACACTTTGTTGCTAAGATCAAACATTCACTCCCTTCAGTGTGATGTGATTTAATTGTTCAATTATTATGCAAATTTCATGTTCCTCATAAAACCAACACCCAAGAACATCAAACAGCCTTTAATTAAAATGGCTCATTCTGCTAGTTTCCCCAAATCCAGTGCTACTCTACACGTGCTATTTACATAAGACAGTTGACTGTTGTTGTCTGTTTCTCACCTCGTGCCTTGGATGGTTAACCTAACAAGCAAAACTCGCCTTAAAGCCATCTGAACGGTGTCCCCGGACAGGGAAAGTTTTATCTGCTTTCATACACTGAATTGAGCAACAACTGTGTGACTAATAACTTGACAAATAATTTACATTCAGACAGTGACAGTTGGTGTCCACACATTCATCAGAGGCAGAGTGACACAAATGAATGATATCAACCAAAGCAGGATTACTCAGCTCAGAAGGGGTGCACTCCAATCAGAACAGGCAGCCTCCTCATTACTGATTAGGTCCACAAGCTGTCAGCTACATGTTGTTTTTGGGCCAGGTAATATTCACATCAGGGCGAGACTAATAGATTCACCATTCAGTTCAGTGACAGTTTAATTTCTTAACTACCCTTAATGGAAATATCATATATTAAATTGATTATTTAGTGCAATGTGCTATTGTTATTAAAACACAGCCAAATATATTTCTGTCAAAATATATTTCTGTTAAAATTACTGAAATGAAAATGGAACTGAATGAAGTAGGGTTAGCAATCAGCTTGAAGGCTTTACTCTAGCAGTCACTGCCCATATTAACTTATTTCAAGGAGGGAAGGCTGTCAGATTTTTCTGCACCTGTCCCATAAACCTGTCATATCTCTCAAGCCTTGTTTTTCAAATCTTGATGACGTATCAGTGGCCAAGAAGCTCTTACCTACTCTGGATGTCAGGGTGATGTAGGAATGAATCAAGGAGAGGAAATGAATAGAGTGTTGAGCTGAATACTGCACATTACTATGTGCCAGTCCTCAGTTAAAACTCCATGCCCAAGGGGAGATTTCAGACACTTAGTGAAGTTCTCTTCTCAGCCTCCCCCCTCTCCCTCCTTGACTCTCTTTCCTCTGCATTTTTCACCCACTCCACCTCTTCGCTTCTGTGGATGCTTGCTCTCACAAAGTTTCTCAGATTCAGGTCAGAGGGAGCTGACAGTCTGCCTTTGGCAGCTATTAAAGTAAGGTTCAGTGGATAAAGGCCTCCAAGGATAGCCATCCATCAGGGAGGTAAAAGTGGGAGCAGTCTGTTGTGGGCTCTCATTAGAAAGGTGACCATCACCAAAAGTAGAATTGCTAAGTCTAAATGCTTTGACCTGCAGAGTTTCAGTATTTTAAGCTTTAGATCTCACATTTCTCCTCCTGCTTCCAACCCAGTGGACTATACATTTGAATATCATTATGGTCCAATCCACTGAGCTCCGTATCCCCGTCTCCTAAGAGCTATATGCCTTAACTGGGGTTCTTGAGGACTTTACTTCTCTACCCACGGGAAGGAGGTGACTCCTCCTCCTTTTCCCTCAGGCCAAATGTTAACTCAGCTTCTCGACCTGACTAAACTCAATTTCTTCCTCCACTGCCTCGAACTGCAGCATCAGAATAAGGTGCGATAGAGCCAGAGCGTATTCCCAGTGGCCAGATTTGCATACTGTACAAAAATCCACCACTCTTAGTCGTTTCAGAGGCCTGTACCTCTGCTTCTTTTTCCTTTCCTCATTCACTTTACTTGTCTATAGATCTGTCTTTTGAACAGCAGATTGTGTGTGAACCTGAAATAATGTGTTCTTTTTATGTGAAGACCATCATACCACCATCATACCACCAGAACAGGAAGGAGGCTGGCAAGCAAACAGAAAAACAGGACGTAAGCCAGTGTGTGTAAACAGTTTTTGCAGGTGCTACATTGGACTGAAAATGTCTCCTGGCCACTTGCCTGGGAAAACCCCAATTAACAGCTATGCTTTGTGTATGTCTCAAAGTGGCCAAAGTCAACAGGCATATTATGTAGCAAAAGATGGACAGGTCACACCAAAAGCAGCCTTGCAGTCTAACTGATTCCCTCAGCTTATAGCGCTTGTAAGTCCAATCTGCACGCAGCTGACAGCCAAAGCTATATAACTCAACTTAAACTTAATGAATCATTATAGTGCATTCTATTTTAATAAGATTTTAATGGATGTGGGATCACTTTTTGTGTTTTGTTTTCTGTTGCCAGTACTTTGTAAAATTATTTGCGTTTGATTGATGTTTTGATGTTCTCACTTTTATTGTATGTGTCTAATATGATTTCAAAAGGAAGATGCCTTTCAAGGAGGCAGAGAGGCGTCCTTTGAGGCAAAATAAACGTGATAGAGCAAAAAGGGTAATGTGATTTCTGCTGAGGAGCTATCAATTTTGTCAATTGCTTTGGGTTCCTGAGAAAGAGAAATAGTCACATAGTATTTGTGACAGAGCAGACAGTCAGCAGAGAGCATTAGGTTAACTGCAAAACTGCACGTTAAATAACAGTTAATTTATAATAAGTACTTAACTAGAAATAAAAGTAGTCATCAAAATAAGTGCTTGACTTAGTACAAAAATGAGTACTAAAAAATATTTGCCTATCAAGCGGCAGTATATTTTGTTTTTTGGGTGAGCAAAATATACAGCCACATCTGCTCTGCTTCCCGCTTCATTTATGTGATACGATTTTGATTGACATTCTCTCACCCACATGTAAAGAAGACAACATATACCTGTACTGATATCAATTTTCATCTCCTGATTAGCAGATCTGTCATGTGTAAACCAAGAAAATATTCCTAGTTTTTATCTCTCACAGAGAATCCCATGAAAATTACATTCATATTGTACTCTATTAATGTAAATTACACATAATTTTAATTACTTTACTTGTTGTCTCTGCTATTGTATTACATTGTGATCTGGAACTAAATTAGCAAAATAGGTAAGCATTAAATCAAGAGTGTCACCATGTTATTATACCGTCTTTAAACATTGACATGATCCCAGTAGTAAGACTATGTAAGTAACCAAA
>VUQI01026634.1:0-13492 GCA_015106735.1 Paratilapia polleni
AAAACACAAAACCAAGTTCATATTCATTTTTAAACAACACATTACTAATGTTTTAACTTAGGAAGTGTTCAGAAATCAATATTTGGTGGAATAACCCTGATTTGCAATCACAGCTTTCATGCGTCTTGGCATGCTCTCCACCAGTCTTTCACATTGCTGTTGGGTGACTTTATGCCATTCCTGCTGCAAGAATTCTAGCAGCTCAGCTTTGTTTGATGGCTTGTGACCATCCATCTTCCTCTTGATCACATTCCAGAGGTTTTCAATGGGATTCAGGTCTGGAGATTGGGCTGGCCATGACAAGGTCTTGATCTGGTGGTCCTTCATCCACACCTTGATCGACCTAGCTGTGTGGCATGGAGCATTGTCCTGCTGGAAAAACCAATCCTCAGAGTTGGGGAACATTGTCAGAGCAGAAGGCAACAAGTTTTCTTCCAGGATAACCTTGTACGGGGCTTGAACTGCCCGTGTTCACCCTGTGTGACACAGACATGAATAATAAAGAAGTTTGCACACTTGTGTCTCTGGTTGTCATATTTCACACTTCTTATTTTACCAACATTAAAATGGCACAGTGGGGGAAAAGTTCCATATGCTTGTAGCAAAAGCAGGAAAGTTTTCTAACCAAATGGCAACAGTGTTATAAATAATCGGTCTGTTTTCTGACTTGATTTACACATTGCCTTCAAGTGGTTACTACAGCTTTAGTCATTTGATGCATTATTATGAATGATCCATTCTTTAAAAAAAATAGCAAAGGTCTGTTTTACAAATCAGGCAAAGGTCATTGTTCATGCTACTTGCTCAGTATGTCATATCAAGTCAATTCAGATGCAAAGTGGAACTGAGCATAGAGGGGAGGACATGCAGTACATGGGGTCCATATTTTGGATTAATCTGTTATGTTAAACCAACTGCTGCTATAAAAGGAGTCTCTAGTGAGGAGGCAGCTTTTTTCCTAATATTATATAGTAAGTTTTACTATTGCAGTAGTACTGTACTACACGTGCATATCAGTAGTTAGTTTGAATGGAGTGTGTTGCAGTTTGTCCAGAAATACTTTGGTTTGTAATCTAAAATTATTAGATCACCAGCCATTTCAAAAGAACAGGATATTCTCGGCTGGTGGTTTTTTTTTTTTTTCTCCTATGGAAATATAATGTTCATGAATCATTCAGGTTTAATTAGCAACTGAAATCATTAGACATATATAGGTGTGGATCTTTTTTAGGACCTATCTATTAATTTTATATGTAAAATAAATGTGTTTGTTAATTACATTTGACTGGATCTTGACAATTTTAAACCCTCTGTGAGTTTTAGGCAATGGTGGTGGGTTACTTTATGGATTCACAAACAGACAGATCAATAGTAGCCTGGTATCTGTTGTTTCTTGTAATTAGAAATGACCTCATCTATAATGTTTAGCCTAGTGTGGTTTAACACTTGTCAGAAATGATAATTGTAGAGTATGCTGTGCTAAAGGCTCTATATGTTTGGTCTTTATGTCTGATGATTTAACAGTGAAAGAAAAACATAATGGATGCATTTATTCAATGATACAGATATATGTGTGGAAGAGAATTATAGCACCATTTGCATTACAACATTGTTCTGTTTTCAAATTACTGTGAGGGCCACATGTCATCAGCTCATTTGTGTTTTTACCCCAGTTTTACATCTCATTTTTTTAGCAGAAACATGTGCTGAGCTGTGACTATCTCAAGAGGACCACATTTACTGTAATCTGTAGAGAATGGTGTCTTCTTGCTGCAGAAAACACATCAGACTTGTGGTTGCATATAGTCTAAGATCTATAGTTTTAAAAAAAGTAGTTATTTTTCAGTTTAAAAACTTGAAATGTATAAGCTTAGCAGTGCCTGGTGAGTGAGATTTCTCTGGAAATTAGTCCCTCTCGTGTATATGTTGAATATTTCAAGTACCTGGGAAACCCGAGATGGGGCGCATATTTGTGTGTGAGATGTAGAATGGAGAACACAGTGGATGTGTTTGAATCCATGTCACAAGTTGCTGTCAGTCGAACAGATGGGGCCACATTCTGAGGCCTACTCAAGTTAAGGTGGCATGGGGACCAGTATAGCAGCCAGAATTAGGAAAAATTGGCTGCTTTTTGTCATGTTAAACTGGGCAAAAGAATCTAATTGTGTGGGGGCAAGTGAATGGCAATGCCTTCTTTGTTTAAGGGCCCTCTGCAGTCACTTTTCAAGACCGCTGTGAATTGACCACAATAGCATTAGTTTGTTCTCTTGTTCTGAGCTCTTCTTTACTCTGACTCTTTGCAGTGAGCTCCTGTCCGTTCCACTATGTCTCCATGTTCACCTCCGTGCTCCAGCAATACTCAGGAAGGCACTCAGAAAACATGCTCCCTATCTTGACCACCTCTACCTCACTTTCTTCCTTCACCATCAAATACTTTCATCTACCATCAAAATCTTCAGTTCTTCCTATCTATCTTTCCTATCCAGACATTTAAAAAGAAAAAAAATAAACAAGTAAAGGTGCCCTTTCTCTATTAGTGTGCAGTACACTTCTGTCCTGGGAAGAGAATTTTATCAGTTCTAAAGAAATAAATTATTATTAAGGAATTATTAAAATCAATAGCTCAGCCAGTTAACAGTCTTGCTGCAAGGTCATTGCAACATGCAATGAATGATTTGTAGTCATTAAAATACATTTATTTTCTGACATCATAAAATATTAATGGAACAGTTAGTTAATTAAGTTGTTTTTTTGTTGTCCAGAATCATTTTCCCACCAATACAAAATGGCTGCAAATTTGTCTGACTGATTAATCAGTAAACCTTAAAAGTGGTGTAGTATTGAAAATTACATTCAGTAGGCAACCACTGGAGTATACCCCACTACTTATAACGTTTCCTCTCAGCTGAGAGTGCTTTTTCATATTATTATTTCTAAAGATAGGGACCATCTTTAAATTAGTGTTTGAGCCATATTACAACAAAGTGCACTGACCTTTTATGATGTCTAAGAGCAAGACAAAGCAGTTCACATGTTGCTTGGTGACCAAGCTTGTTACTTACAGTGGATTATAATGCGATAGGTATATACATGTGTGGCCTTGGTGTAATGCAGATAGTTCATGTAGCCCTATATGAAATATTTCTTATGTCATGCCTCTTGAAGTATATGCAGATAGCAGATGAATAAATTAGGCATCTAGAAGAACTTTGGTTATAGTGTTTTACTACCTCCAACAAATTCATGTGCAAATTGTGTAACAACTAACGTTGGAATATTTAGTGCACTGTTAATGGTTGTGAAGGTGTAATCATGTGTGGTAAAAACCTGGGCCAAGTTTCTAACCTAGGAGCAATCTTGTGTGCATTTAAGTGTCCTTTTTTTTGTTGCAAAGGTCATTCATAACTTGGTCGCGCTGTTGATGTACAGTGAAAGATATTGATTGATTAATGCATTAAGTGCTCACAATCCATTAGGTTCTGTGAAAGGGACTGGAGGAAAGACTTCTCTCGCTATGTATTTTCACCTCTCCCTGTTGTTCAAAGGGCATGATTTTTTGCTGGCAAAGTTTAAGGGACAAAAGCCTGAATATCTGCCAAGTAATGCATTTAAAAGAACATTGGTTCTCATAAGTGTCAGTTCAATTACTCTGAAAAGCTTGACAAGGAATTGCTCTTACATTAGCCTTGTGCTCATCCTGACCCAAAAGGAATATGTTGTTTCTATTCTTCACCCACTGTAAAACAAGCATACTTCAGCGTCTGAAAATATAAAAAAGATTCACTGTCTTCTGTGTAATTCAAAGAAAGTGAAATGTTTATTTTCAACATCCAGTCGCTTCGCCAAAATTATGCTATCTGCCACTTCTCATTGTTATCACAGTGATTACCATTTATTTGAGGAGTAGCAACAGACCACAAGTCACATTCAGTGATGATGAGTATTATATTGCAACCTTGCCACTTGTTTGAACTGATTATGTCAATCCATTCAGTGAATCAGAGTTGATGCAGATCTGCTTTTTTTCCCACAAAATTCCTGTATACCTTCTTAGGATAAAGTATAAATGGGAGCAAGGGCTGTGCATGGGGTTTCTTCCTTATTGCTTAGTGACAAGGAATAGGAGACCTTTTTCACCCAGGCCTTAAGCAAGTAAGCCTATGAAAGGGGCCTGAGAGTCAGTCATTACCTTAGAAACATGGGCTGCATTAGAGATTCATAACAGTGTGCCATCTCTGCACCTTTCATCTCCACTAGGGCCAGCTCCATTAGGATCTTTTATCTTTGTGCTGATGGCTGCTCTTGATAATGGGGCTGCCGAGAAATCCCAAAAAGTAAAGACTCAACTCTGACACTATCGGCCCTCCTTTTCTTCAAGCAGAGTACATCAGCTTACAGTAGTAGATATATGTGCTCTCATTTGCAGTCCTAAGACCCGCTAGATTTCTTTTCTTTTTTGGGCTGTTTTCCTTAGAAAGCTGATATCCCTTACCAAAGTTTATTAAATGCTTTGAAACTTCAGCACGCATGGAACCTGCTTTCTCTCTCAAGTTCCACCTTTGAAACTGCAATGTGATGACAGTTATGATGTCTGCCTCTGCCACCCATTCAACTGGTAAAACCTTGTAAGGTTACAGTTTAATAAAATACTGGCATTGTTCCTACCGATGCCCCCATGGAAGTGCATTAATGATATCCCATGCAAAGCCTCAATGAAAACTTCACTTTTGGGCAGACAAACACAACTTCATAATGTTATAGTAATTCATGCAAGCCAATGTTTTTCAAATGTTACAGTAATTATGAAAAATATTCATACTTTCCTCTACATAGCCGCAGCATTGCAAATCTCATTTCCAAGGCAGAGCGGAGAAGGAATACACTGAATAATCATTGTGTTTAATGCTCTGGTCATAATCCCAGGTTTTATGATGGTTTTCTAATGATTTTCTAATGATGTTAAATATTAGTAGAGAGTACAGCCATAATTTGAACACAGCGGTCCCTTTTTTTTTTTCAGGGCTCTATCAGCACACCCAATTGCAACTACAATGAATATTGGACTGGGAATGAGATTTAAGAGCCATCCCTTTTGGTGTTTTATTTTGCCGTCTCCCCATCTGCCATAAATCCTCATTGCTGTGCTCTTGAAACCTCCGCCCTTGCCTGCCTTCCCCAGGTGGGAATACAATTAGGTGCAGGGGCCATTTCATTCACTGCCACTGTCCGTCCACCGCAGTCATTCGTAAAAAATGCTGTAGCTGTCCCAGTGGAGAAAACAGTGGCCTCCTGGGAAATTTAAAAAATGAGGAAAGAAGGACAAAACGGAGAAGAAAATAGTGAAGAGATGAGCAAAATTACTGTGGGAAAAATCCCCAGAATTGTTGTCAGAGGAGATACAAACTTGGCCTCTGATGAGTGACAGTGTTGTGGAAAATATGTATTGGAGACAAAGGCTTTGTCTCCTTCCTGTGCCTTTTCAATGAATTACACCTCTCCACCCCCTACCCCCAGCTTTTTAATTAAATGGCTGCAGCTCCATCTCTCTATCCGTAGCTCCCCATTACAGAGGCTAGATAAGGGATTGCTATCTGTAGCATGTTAAGAAAGGCTGCTGGGCAGCCAAGCCTCATGAAATTTGTCACAAGATCTCATTTTCCTCATTGCCAGACGTGATGCTTATAATTGATGTGGAGGCAGCAGTAATTTATTGGCCGTCCGCAATTATCATCCCCTTCTAGCAGGGGGATGTGACTGCAATTTATAAGTGTGTGTGTGTGTTGTTGTGTGTCTGGGGTGGGGGTGGGAGGGTGCCATTGTATCATATAAATTAACGCAAAAACATGTTTCTCCTTATCGAATGGTAAGTGTGTATGTGTGCGTTTGCTCCTTCAGAATGCAAATTAATGACAGGCTCCATGTCATAAACAATATGGGGCCTGTAATGCAGCTATCTTCAGCTGAGGTGTCGACCTATCAGTCCACCAGCTGGACTTTCACACTCGGATGGTGAGGGGGCAGTCAGAACCCAATGAGGTGTGTGGTGTGGGGGTGTCACAGAGAGTGGGCTAAAGGGGCAGGGGGCTGGTGCCACAGCCCTTTGTCCACTGCCTCTCCTTATGTCTTTATGGTTTGTTTTCACATAGTAAAAACAGAGTCCCTGGGGCTAGATTGTTAATAATGCAGCCTTCTGAATACTGAGACTGCCAGGCTTAATTCAGTCAATCATTTACTTCTGGATTTTAATCAGAAATATTTCTTTTTAAATTTCCACCCGCATATTCAGAAAAGGAAAGGCACATTGCATTTAGAGGCATTTTACCATTGTAATACTGCATATTGTCAACTGAATTAATGGTGGGCTCATGTCTATGAACCATGTAAAATGTTAAGTAAACATATAAAGTATATAGTTCAAGAGTCTATGAATATTTCTTTGCTGTTCATACAGCTCGTCTAAAATAATAAATTTTTGCACCGCCAATATGATTTTAAAAAGTACTGCACGAACGCAGTCTGCACTTACTGACATATGACATCATTATTATCAAGCCTAAAAAAACATTAGACATGTCATTGCTTCTTTGTACTATGTGGTAGACATGAAATCGCCAGGCTGTGCACAACAGCCACTGTTGTCCACCATTAGTAATGGTGGCTGGCATTTTTGTGTGTGTGTGTGTGTGTATAGGTCAGTTTCTTTCCCTTCATGCAAAGTGAACTTTTTTACAGAATGAAAATAAAAACACATAATTTTCTAAAGTCCTTTCCCAATGTGTTATTGTTTACTGTTGTTTCTACACAAATAGATATTATAGTTTAGATCATTTTTATCTTCATGTTCAAAGACATCACCACCGTTTTAGCTTTACACAACTACTGTCTCAGGCTTTGCACTCTTTATATGTTTGTATATGTGTATATATTTTCTGTACACAAATAGGAGGTTTAATGGTGCACAGATTTTCCTGTTGCACAGCGGTGAGCTCCATGGTCAGAGTGGATTGCTGTCATGCCATGGTGGGGAAGAGAATGAGGCAGATGAGGGCTGTCACCAGTAGCCACTCTGAGCATGCTCTATCTGTCTGGGGGAATGAAATCTGTTTGTTTTGTCTACCTGCACGCCTGTTGTGTGCAGTTGCCAAATTAGACTTTCAAATCAAGAAGCCAGTGGGAGACCAAGACTCTAGTTTTCTCCTTCCCTTTAATAATCATCCCTGTTTACTCTTCAGGGAGTCATCTTTATATATTTTTTTCTTAAATGCGCCCTCTAAGCATGGAGAGTGTCTTTAATAAAGCAAGAAGGCAGAGCGCCATTCCAACATGTGAATTGCACAGGAGAGAATTGAGAGATGGAAGCAATAGAGGAACACCGGAGGAGGCGGGGTGGGGGCTGCTGCCGCTGCACCCTTCATGCTATTATCTTTATGGCATAGCAAAACATGCTTCAGGCAATCAGCATGAAATTGTTAATTGCTCAGCCCACTTGTGTGCCGCTCAGGGGACAGGGGCCTTCAGGAGGTCCGCACTGAACGAGTAGGGGCTGTCCGACCAACTGCCTGCACATATGGTCTCCCACTCGACACACAATACTGTCATGTTGTCTTCTTTCACTCTCTGCAAAGTTCATAGAATTGCAATGGCAATCACCAGAGGTACAGTCTGCGTAGTGTATTTAAGAAATTATTATAGCCACAATAGAATTTGTGCTTGTTGCAGTGGAGTGGGCATATACATAGCCTATAGTATGTGAACCAATGATTCTGTGACATCATCTTGCCTATGTCCATATTTTTACCCAAAGATTCAGAGATTCTGTGGATTCTTCTATAACTCAGCTAAAGATGTGTCTGTGTAGACAGACATTTGGATAAGAAGGTATGCTTTTGTGTATTTATTGTGCAAGTTATTTATTGTGCAATTTTTGTATTGTTTTTTATTCTAGTATCCTCTCTTAGTCCTTGTGTTGCTTCTACTTTCAGTATTGTATGTTGTTTAATAGCTTTTGTAAAACACTTAAACTTAAATCCCACAATACAGAGAAAATATGCTTAACATTTAGACACAAATTTATTTATATATATATATATATATAAAATTTTATTTATTTATTTTTTTTGTTTGTTTTTTTCACCTTGTTATCATTTTTCCAGTGTATCCAACATCTGGTTGTTATTGTCCATATGATATGTGATGCAGGTCGGTAACATAGCTATAATGAAGACAGTGTGAGTTATAGTTCAGAAGTGAACTATTTAGAAGTGAGTGAACCCACAACCTAAAACAGGCAGGTAAAAAAAAAAAAAAAAAAAAAAGTGGGCATTTTTGTGATTAGACACAAACCAAATATACTTTCTTCTTACCCCTGTTCAGTAAATTGCTCTCACCTTTAAAACGGTGGCTCCAGGTAGCTCAGGAAGAGGATATGTAAGATATCTTTTCAAAATGAACACCACCCCTCCTGTTACATGCTCAGTCAGTACATAATGCCCCTCCTCCTTGGCTATCAGTTTTGTTCCTGTTGGAAGAGAGGGAGAAAGAGCAAGGTTACACAGGGCGTCATATTAATGGGGCCTGTCATGCGCGTTGATCGTCTTAGGCGTGGAGGAGGATGAGCGCTCAAAAGGTGTTGTCTTCAAATAGGATTTCTGCAAGTGAGACATCCTCGTTGGGTGATATCCCCCTCCGAGCACCACTTTCTTATAGAATGATCTGTTATTAAGCAAATGAAGTGCTGTGGGCCCAACGGTAAATCCCTCCACTTTGTCATGGTGTGCTCTCAGTTATCACACCCTACTCTCTCATTCATTCCTTATGTTCTACCCATTTCACCATGTTATACCAGGGCACGGCAGTCTTGTATTTGAAGTCAGTCGTCCCTTTGGAGCACATGAGGCACAGAGAGGATTCCAAGTTGTAATCAATGGCTCCTTAAAAGGCACATTGATCTTAAATAAGAAAAAGGAAGTAGGCTTTTTCCCCAGAGTAGAATAAAGTAAAAAGGGTAGACCTACTACAAATCTGCCATCACTCTGATTTTTGCTTAATAAGAGGGCTCGTACCACAACAGAACTAAATCTAAGTCTTAATGTTTTTAAATCCATTTATTTTTCATCATAATATCTTGAGAAGCACACTAATGATCATTTTTCTTAAAAATTCTAATCCATACTTACACTGCTGAACTTTTAAATTGACACTCTCTAAGAATTTCAGGTCACTGTTGTTACAGCATTTATGTCAGATCAGTTAAACCATCAGTTTCCCAGTATTGTGTAGCTTGTATTTTGCACCTCTCATTTGCCAGAACACCCTAACATTAGCACTGTCAATCTACTGTTAAATGACCTCAACTATAGGAACAATTAGGAAATCTCTTAATGAACTTTTGTTTGACATGGGTCTTTTGTCTCGGCCATCCAGATACTTGATAGAGGAAAAAGAAGGGCCGATTGGAAGGGGGTGGGGTAGACGGGGGAATGGCAACTGCTAGACAAGAATTGATTGCATTAATTGATATGCCAATATGTAAGCTTGTTACATCCACCATTGCTTAGGATGATGGCTAACAGGTCCTGCTGATCAATGGAACCAATAAAGGCTTCATCCATTAATGAGCAATGTGGTAATTAATGTTATCCCTAAACCAATTACCTCAGGCAGTGCATCTACAGGAAAGAACACCAAGTAGTCCAACCAGGTTATCTCTGTCATACTCTTAGCAATTTTCTCATAGAGCATCTTTACTGCTCTTTGAGTTAACATGGCTATAAAGCTATACTGTGTCCCAGAGTTTTCACAGCCCATAGGAAAAAATAATTGTGTGGTCTTTCTAGAGGGTATCAAACAAGTTGGAAATATTTAAAATTTCTTACCTTATCTGTCTCATTTTGTTCCTTTATATGAGGATTCAAGAGCTAAATCTTTATTACTTTTTGTAAGGTGCCTTCCTCTTTCTGACTTCCCAACCTTTGCAAGAAAAAAGTTTGGAAACCTTTGGAATTACCAGGATATCTGCATTGATTACTTGTAAAATGTGGCCTTGTCTTTATCTAAAACAAAATTGAATACACTTAATGTAACAGCAACTGTCAATCTCCAGATCTTCTTATTCTGTACTGCAAACAGAGGGATTCAGAGTTAGAGTAATATTTCTGATGTCTCTTTAGACATTAAAAGAATTAGTCGATATAGATGATGGTACTATGACAAACTCCTCCATTTGCCAATAACTACAGAACCATGTAATTATTAAACCTCTAATTGTCCATCTTATGTGCATTGTAGTTCATTAGAAAGAAAAAAGTCTATATTGCGTGTAAATAGCCACAAAAGCCTGATTGTCGTGGCGGTTACAAAGAGCAAGACAAAGAGTGAAATAACAAACTGCAGCTCTCTCTGAAAGACACGGACTCTGTACATGAATATAATAGCAGCCTTATGAATCGATAGTTTCTAAGTTTTAAAGTAAGGTTTTTCTTACCTGGAATACATACCTCATTCATTGTTCATCACTGAATTCATCTCATATTCATGTGGTGTAAATAAAACAGGATTTTGTACATTTTACTGGTTATTGTTAAGGAACAAAAGAGAAAGTATAGTCTGACAGTTAGTGCTTTACTAAAAGTCCGACTTTGGAAACAATAAAATGTTGAATAGGTCATTCATGCTGATTGTCGGGCCCAGCCCTCCCTGTCTTCTATTACCCATTTACAGTAAATGATTTTCGTTCACTAAGCATTACATGGCTGCTACATCTGGCTTCAATTAATTATGGAGGGTTGTCTGAAAAATATTAGTTGTGCTGCACAAGACTAAATAATCACTTTAATGTGTGATTTGGTATATATTAAATAAGTAAAACCAAAGTGTGAGAATTGTATATTACATCTGTAATAACTACATTTACATCACTTGTTTACTTTTATGAACACATTAAAAAAATTGAAAATTTCTACCTACCTAAACTGGTTTAACAAAACAAGAAACAGAACTAAGTGTGAAATGATGACTTATTAGTTGGGACAAGCCCTTTAGACTAAAATCCTGTTTATGTAATGGGGGTTGCAGAAGTGCGGAAAGGCCCATCTGTCTCTCTGCCTATTATCCCAAGCCTTAATCGGGACTTACAGCAAGGCAGGGTAAATAAACAGTAAGTAAGTTGTCTTGGGTAGAGGAACGTCAATGCCTGCAACTTGCTCAAGCCTTTCCTCTGAATGGTTCTGTATTGACCCCTCAAGACCCCCCGAGAATTCCCTAATTGAAAATTAATATTGAATCAATGCCGCAGGCCATTTGCATATTGATTATAAACATCCAGGAAGGCACCAAGTATGTCTGGGATCAATAGGGCCCTTCTGCAGCAGGCCGAGTGCACTACATCACATGGCAGCTGCCTGCTCCTAAGGTTAATGACTGCTGCTTGTTAAGGAGCTCTTGTCAGGTAGAATCCAGCGGTAGGGTTTTTCTGCCAAAGCTGGCAGCAGGTGAACTGTGGAAGGTGGAAGAGGAGGTAAACATGAAGGGAAAGTAAGGGATTTATGTTTTGGGGGATACAAAATCCAATAGAAAAGTCAAAAAGGTTTGACTTTACTTTGAATGTGTTAGCAACTTTTAAGTATCATTGTTGCTACTAAAGTTTATAGTCTGTTTGTGTACTCTGTTAGGTGTATTTTTGGAGACTTGGCAACCTATCGTTGAACCCTGACCGCTCCATAAAACAGCCTATAAAATATGTGTGTGTTTCTAGTATATATGTGTGTAAGAGAGAATTGGGAAGGCGGGCTGATCGAAGATAACACAAACCATTTCCTGCCCCTAAAGGGAGAGAAAACAATATTAGGTAGATCAAAAAGGCCCCTTTTAATTTGAAATGAAACTTTCACAACATTACAAGACAAAGGAGATCCAGAATCTCCTACTTTAAGGCACCGATTAAGATTCAACACATGCATTCCTCTCCCAAACTCCCCTTAATAGTTTCCACATGTTGAAGAGATGTTAAGAGGTGGAGGCAGGAGAAAAGGGAAGAGAGTGGAGACAATGGAGTAAAAAGGGTTTGATGCAAATGGAGGCAGATGAAGAAAGAGATTTCCGTCAAACCACCTTCACTGGTAAATTAAGCATACAATCCCACCGAAACCTGACTGGCTGGTTTTGTGGCAATATTGAAGCCTGGTTAAACTAATGGAGCTCTCTAAAACCGGATGATTCTCTAAACCCACGGGAGACAGCAGACCTGGTGTGAAGCACATGTGAGAGCAGCTTATTCTCCAGTCTATGAAAGACAAGGTCTTGAATTAATGCTTCCATGCAGTTTATGTCCATTCTCTCCTCGTGATCGCTCCCAACCCACACCCTGCACTGGGAGCTAGGGTCTGGGAGCTGAGAATGGAGTGCCAGGCCCAGAGAACCAGGCTGCATCTGATTGCTTCATTACAGGCCCTTTCATTGACTTGGTTGCACTGAACTGATGAACTGAGGCAGTGGACAAGGGCACATAATAGGAAGAAATGAATTCTTATCACAGCCTTCTCAGGAGGCCACTGGTCCTGACTCCTGGCTGGGGCCAGCAGAAGCCATGGCTGAATAAAGAGGAAGGGGCTTTATCTAGGCCCATTCATAAGCCAGAAGCAGGATGTAGACTGCGGACATGATGGAGCTTTAGGAGTTGGATCAGTACACAGGGGAGGAACAACAAATCCACAGAGAACCATATTATTGTAGGGAGCTTGTTTTAATGATTAGTTTGGTGATTAGTGTTTGCTTTCTCCCAGTAACTGACACCGACGGCATAAAATTTTTTCACTTGTTTATTCCAGCAGTCCTCCAGAGGCAGACCTCTGCTAGTTAGAGTCCCAGCTTTAGGCTCCATAGCTGCACCCAAACGCCAACAACTGAGATGAATAATTAATTTTGGACCTTATTGGGCTATAACCCCTAACTCTCCAACCTCTAGCTAATGAGTGAGAAGAGTCTTCTGCACCAAGGACAATAACAGCACCCATTATAAAAACAACTGCAACACTAACAACCACACATGCATATAGCAGAAATGCAAAATGTGGTATAGCATAGTATCAATTTAGCAGCAGGCCAGGTCTCCATTGTGAAGAGGTTATTAATCCCTGACCATTCCTTAAGAGGCTAGAGACTCCACACCTCGGACTTTCTCATTTCCATAGCTATATGCAAAGTCAGCATTAAACTGAGGAGGAGGTGGGGAGGGAAACCCAATGTTTTACAAATGCCGCCCTGTGATCCTTAAGGGGTATGCACACAGGAAGCGACCAGAGCCGATTTGGCAACCAGAAATCATAGAAAGTCAAAGATGTTCTCCGACTTCAAGCGCCAACAGGTGAAATAACTGCTGGTGACGCGATATTGAATCATCATAATATTCACAAATGCGGATAAGTTATTATTATTAAAGTTGGCTGATAAGCTGACTGACCAGGTAAGACATCTTTTTGCCAATGCACCCTTAGTC
>VUQI01026639.1:0-16249 GCA_015106735.1 Paratilapia polleni
TTTACTCCAGTCCGCCATGTTCCAATCTTTATGGTCTTTTGCAAACTTCAGCCTGGCTCTTCTTCGCTTCTCATTGATGAAGGGCTTTTTTCTAGCTTTACATGACTTGAGCCCTGCCTCTAGAAATTTTAAGGATGGAAGCAACCCGACGCTCACTGTATCCCTCTGCCAGTAAAGCCAGAATTGAACCCTTCTTTTCCTCACACAAAACTTTTCTTTTCATTTCTTTTGGCATGGTCAGTAGTTATTTTTTTATTCCAGTTACTTTTGATGTACTACTAGCACTGTTTTTGCCATCCAGTTGGTCCTATTGCAAGAGGATAGTGATGACCACAACAATGGTTTTTATACTTTTCCTCATTAAATAAGATTTGGTTCAGGTGATCATCTCATCAGTACCTTATTAGGTAGAAACAGGTGTGCTTGTGTTGGAATTCAAGAGACACTGGAATGGAATGACTGTCATATATGTAGAGATGCTGATTTCTGAAAAATTTGCAGTGGTCTTTTAATTTTTTACAGAGCTGTATGTAATGATTGTTGTGAAATTTTAGTTATATAGATATTAAATACTTTTCTAGATTTTTATTTTTTTAAAAAGGCCCGTCCCACCACTTCCAGGCCTTTTTTTCCGGACATTGAAATCTGAAAGGTAGAGTAGGTCTCAAAAATGAAAAATATGCACATACAACAAAATTATTTTCTCAGTTATAATTACATTACCATCTGGAAACTTTTGTTCTATTCGGATTGGGCTGTCTATTGATAGTTTGTTTTTGTAGTACAACTTGTCATATTTGCTTAATCCAGCATGAAAGTTGAATGAAAATAATATTTTCTTCTTTTTTGTTACTAAGAAGTTCATGTTAAAATGTATTCTTCATGTTTTATGTTCCATCGTGAAATTCAACTATGCACCATTCAGAAATTGTCACTAGTTGTCTTTTGCAATGTGAAGTTTGTTGTTAGTGTGTGCTCACATATGGGACTTTACAGGACTGCTTGAATTTATTTTTTTGCTCATATTTAAACTAGCTAATACTCAGACATGATTTGATGTATCTGTCCCAAATTACAGATCCTGATTCATTCTTATGGTAAGAAAGACCAGTGAAAATTTCAGACTTTTATCTTTAATAGTTTATTCATGTTCAAACATTGCCTCAGATTTCAGTGTGTGAAAAAACATGCTGGAAGTGGGTTGATGGACCATTTTTTCAAAAAACTATGTCTCGAAAAGTATTTGATATATAAAGCTAAAATTTCACAGCGATCATTATATATCCAAACTTTGGACCATAAATTTTTTTTATGCAAATTGGAGATGGTCGAGCAGAAGGCTCACCATGATTTGAGTTGGAAGGACCCATTTTGATTGTTGGATTTAAAATCCACTGTGGTGGTGCACTGGCAAAATTACAAAAATTGTATCTTTGTCCAACAAATAATGGACCTTAATGTATATAGTTTATTTACATGCCATATTTCAAGTCCAAAATAAAAAAATGATGGATAATGTTACATGTCCCATGTAGCCCTCACATTTACATGTTTTGGACCACATAAAAATCCCAACAAATCAATAGAGAATCTTAGCTAGCTATCTTACCACTTAATTTTTAATGAAACATTTAATGAGACGGGTCCATTTGGCTCACAGAAACAATTTTTCTTTGTTGGTGTTGTGTCAGCACGCATCTTTCTGAAGGCTCTGTTCCCTGTCTGTAGCTCCACTTCTCTGCTGGTGTGTGGTTTAAAAATGCAAAGTGTATGAGATTGTCTCATGGTAAGTGGATACACAGGCCTCTTTTTACATCAGTAAAGAAGTACTGAGCCTAATACCTCTCTTGAAATATCTACCTTTAGCATCAACTTTCCTTTTTTTTTTTGCGTCATTCTGTGTTAGCTTGTAGGTGCAGTTGAGTGCACCTTTCTGTTTAGTTCGGTGTGTACACGGGGTGCATATCAATGTGTAGATGACACCTACAACTAGGACGGCCAAATTCACAGAGGGCCAGATTTGGCCCCCGGGCCTTCAGTTAGACATGCGCTATAAAACATATATGAGGAAGGAATGAACTGATTAGTAAAAGCTTTTAATGAAAGGTATAATTAGTTTTAAGGTCTGTCGTTTTCTCAGCCAGGCTCATGCCAGAGGACTAATAATAATGATGACTGTGCAGCTGTTTAGCATAAATATTTGCATCTCATTTTTCCTGTTTTTTTTTTTTTTTGTCCTCAGGATACACGTGTATTTCCTCTCCACCTTTCTGGTTTGGAAATATTGCCTATCACCGTGTCATGTGTCCAAAAATATATATATTTAAGTACACAGAAATGCAAAAGACAGAAGGTGTATATTGTGGGAGCTTTTTAAAAGAGAAAACAAATGGACCAACCTTAAAATAAAACTTAAAATAAAACTTATGTGTAACAAAGGTTACACATACTGTCAAATTCAAAAAGAATATTCATGAGTGGCTTTATTATAGACTGTACATAAAGGTGCATGATGCAATTGTGACATCACAGCTGGTCTGTGAACTCCTGTGCTTAAGCCTTGAGTTAAGCATTTCAGCCATTTTTCTTTTAACCCTCAATGACCAACGTGGGTCTAACTGAGAAACTGAGGACACTGCACATTCATATGGTAGCGATTTGTCACTTACAAGGTAGCTGTGCCTTAAAGCGCACTCTTTATCATCTGTTTTACTGTAAATATAACCATAATTTACAAAATAAACATCATGTTGTACTGAATGAGACTCGAAACTAGTGATTGGGATCATAAAATCAACAAGAAAGTGCTTACTGATAACTATACAATTTATGGACTTCATACATGGTGGTCTGGATGGCTTAGAGTTTCTAGTTCAGGTCTAACTATGTTACTACTATGTTAATACGTTTTAACTTTAGTGTTTAGACAGAAGACAAACAACAACTGTTTTCTGTAGATATACTCATGGGTTGCATGTGGGTGTCTGTGCGTCCTGTCAGGTGATCCTGGTTTCAGCCAATAAGCTGACTCGTTACATTGAACCCTGTCAGCTCACGGACGATTTCGGAGGAAGTCTGGACTACGACCACAGCGACTGGCTCAACAAGAGACTGGTAGCTTGCTTATTTAAATACTTTCGTGTCTTTAATATTCCTATAACTTGAAATATTTGTTGTCATGGTAACTTGGTGCCAGGACTGAGCCTTTTGTTTGTTGCAGGTTTTTGAGAAGTTCACGAAAGAGTCGACGTCGCTGCTGGACGAGCTGTCGATTATCAACGATGCCGACAAAAGCAGCTCGGTGGACAAGGACAAGTAAGCGCACACACTCACACACTCCCAGCTACAGTTTGGACAGATGAAATCCAGAGCAGTGTGTCTTCTGTCCTCTGCAGATCAGCTGACTGCGCCCTCTTGCCGTCGTTTGACCCTGAGACTGTGCTTCAGACTGGTAAATATAATTTTCTTTAATTTAATCCTCTTTCAGATCCAAATGTTGTTATGTAAATACGATGGCAGTTTTACTGTTGGTGTAGCAGATAAATACACACATGCCTCTCCAGAGACAGCAACACCAGCCAGTCTGGGGAGGCATTAAGATAGAGAATGTTTCTGAATTAAAAACATAGAATGCATGCATCAACCTACTTCTTCATAAAGAACAGAGTGATGCCTACGGTATCTACTAAAGCACAATGATTAAACTGTATCAGGTTTTCAGGTCAAGCAGGTGGCACGAGGGTAGAGAATGTCTCCATAACGAAGCACAGACATGATGGTTGACTGAACAATCGTTCTACTCTCCTCACCACAGAAACGTGCATTTCTAATACAGGAAAAATTAATAGAGCATGTTTAAATACATCAGATGTTGACTGGAGTGCTTTACAAAGACGTGACAACTACAGCTTGCTAAAAGCACAAACAGTCTGTCTGTGAGTATTTGGGCAGTGACACAATTTAGGTAATTTTGCCTCTGTACAGCACCGGAGCGGATTGACCATTAAAGATTTGCTGCAGTGTGACTCGGTGTATGTGGGTGCTGCATACTGGAAATAAAAAATGAAAACAGAGATGTTTTCTTAAAGATTTCAACAACGATGGGTGATCTGATGGGACCAATTTTGAGGTTATTTGGTGACTAAAACCTGTATTTTAAGTGGGAGAGTGGAATGAAGAATGCTGATTGATTGGCAGTTCCCCCTTTTCTTTGTCTTTGATTTTTGATCACTTGATTGAGTTCACAGATTCTAGAAATCAGTGGTTTCTCAGCTGAAAAACATTCTTTCCAGTAACTACAGTGGGAGTGTTAATGATTAGCCATTTGGATGTTCCAAATGGCTGGTGCTCACCTTGTGTTCAGCAGTCCTGAGTCATGGATACAAAACAACAAATGAAGGAGCACACTGAACCAGTTTTACTTTAAAACCAAAGCAAAACTGGTATGTTGGCATGGCTAGAGACACTTTTGTCTCTAGTGAAATCGAATCTCAAAATTGGTTAGAGTGGAGGCAATTGCAGACTGGAGGGAATTTTCTGCAAGAAAAGACTTGCATTGAAAGATACCCATTTAATTTGATTATTTCACACTGTTAAGATGGCATCAGACAGACCTTTGAATACTGTTTTTGCAAACAAATCTGGTCCCCTTCTTCAGCTGCTTACATTCAGGGTGGAGGAGTGGTTAGAGAAAACAAATCCTTTGTGTTGATATTGTTAACCTGCCTTTTTAGGATTGCTGTCATACATTTCTCACAAGTATCAAATCATTCTGATAAATTATGAAAAATGGTGAACAGGATGATTCTTCTTTCCCCTCTCAGTGTAAAAGAGCTGAGTGGCTACAGCTCCTTAAAGGCTCTTTCAGTCTTTATACTGTAAGTGTTAAATAATATAAAAAGTGTTAAATTGGATGTGTCTTATATGTGCTGAGTCACCTCGCAGTGACAATTCCCAGCACATAATGCTGCTGTTGGTCCCTCTCCACATTTACATCACACAATATTGTAGTAGCTGCTTTCAGCTGCTCCCTTCTTGTCACAAGGGGTCACCACAGCAGGTAGCGCCGCATGTTTGATGTGGTAGATTTTTACGCCGGATGCCCTGTCAGTCGTAGTTTATATCTGAAAAACAAACAAAAAAAATGTCTTAATAATGCAGGCCCAGTATGGAGTCACTGTATGCGCGATGAGCCACGGGGCTTACAGTAGACTGAGGGAAACCCTGAAGGTGATGGTGAGGAAGAAGTTGTGCCAGCCAGGCAGCTCAGTGGTCTATGGTGATGGGAGTTGGCTTTTTTTTTTAAAACCTTTTTTTTGTTTTCTTTTCATCAATGCATTGACATGGAAAGATTTTTTTTTTTCATTTCATTTTTCATTTTTTGTATTTCCTTTGCACGTTTGATTTTCATGTAAAAAGTGGGTTTCTTTCTCTCTGACTGAAAAAAAAAACTGTGGATCCAAACAGGCAAACTTTGTTTCCTTGTCAGTGTCCTGGAGGAGGAAAGTAAAATAGTTTGCTACCTTCAAAACCTAAAGAACAGACTAGAAACTTCAGATGGATGGATGTGTTGACTGTACAGAGCAGCCTATGATTTATTGAGTGTGTGTGTGTGTGTGTTGGGCAGAGGTGAAAGGAGTCTTTGTTTGTAGTACCACCCTCCTCCCTCCACCAGCTCCTTTCATAATGTAGCAGCATGTACACAAACACTGACTCATTATTGTCTCTGATGCGTTTCTACCAGCTTTTTAAATCTCAACCTGCCCGTCTCTGTCTCTCTCTGTGTCTGTCTGAAGGTCACGAGCTGCTGTCGGAGCTGCAGCAGCGTCGTTTTAACGGCTCGGAGGGAGGAGGAGGAGGAGGACCGGGAGGTGAGTGAGCAGCTGTCAGTCACTCAGATGTCACTGTGCTGCTTCAGCTCAGACAGAAGGGTGATAAATAGATTAATTAAGGGGCGTCCTTTGTTTTCTACATATTTTTTTTTTTTCTCTGGAGTTTGGCAAATGAATGCAACCATTCATCTGCTGGAGAGTACTCTGCACTGTGTGCAGTACAGTATGACACAGCGTAAGTGGATGCTGTGTTGACTGTCAGAGTTCTTTGTAGTATTGTGAACCACTGAAAACCACAAGTGAGACGGCAGCGTCCGCAAATTCAGTTCACGCTGATCTGCTTCTATTATGGTATGTCTTTAAGAAGCAACACAAGCAGAATCATCACAAGTTTAGCAGACAGAAGTGCTGCAAGGTGTCGTGCAGTGTGGCATCGTGAGGCCTGCATAGGACTAAACCTTACACTGGCAGAGATGAGCTACAAAAGCAGGTAGCCATTTATTTGCAATCTGTGAAAAATAGCAGGCTCCGTGAACAAATACATAAATAAATCAAGGGGGGGAAAAATGGGTGGAAAACTTTCAGACACTCAAGTACGGGGCTGTGTGGTCAGTTGTGGACACTTTAAATCAGCTCATTGAGCTACTGTTAGAAATAATTAGCATGCAAGTAGTAAGTAAAGCCAGAGACATTATTAGAGAGACACATGGCAAGAATCGTGAATTAAAATCTGTAGTTTTTTTTTTTTCTGTAGCAGCAGACATGGTGGTAGAAGTACAGCCATTGAAATTTAAGTTTAGTATAGATATGGGCTTCAAAAGCTGCCCAAATAATTGCCCAGGGGTGTTACCAAGCTGGCTGCCATGTGGCCAGACTTGCTTAGAAGGACCTAAAGCTCATAAAATCTGCCTGTTTAATTAGCTAGCAGTAGTACCTAAGGGACCTTGGTTCTGAGTGAATGGTTATTGTAAATACCATCCTTACCAAAGTCTGTTTACCTTTATCTGATATGCTTTGTTTATTTACTTAAGTAACTATTTTAACTATCAAATATTGATATTACAAAACCTCTAGTATCACTCGGGTTTTGCCACTAAATACACAGATCGTGAGACTAGATCTTTACTATTGTATTATTATGTATGTATTTCATTTTATTTTCTCCATCCACCTTAGCTCAGTTTGCCCACTGAGAATTGATCATTAAAGTTCAGAGTGACAGGGATAAAGTGTCATTCTTTTCTGGTGCTAGGGTATCATAGAACAGAGAACTGATATTTCAGTGTCCTGAAGAGGAAACACTTTTTTTGTAGTAGACCAGAGATGAGCAGGGAGGCATCCAATACTAAAACCTTACAGGTCTTCTTCCTGACCTCTCTCTGACCTCTGACCTCCAGGTCCAGCCTGGTGTCCAATGGAGGAGGAGTTGCTGGCTCAGCCTCAAGTGATGAAGCTGCTGGACTCACTCAGGGAGCAGTACACCAGATACCAGGAGCTCTGCAGGCAGCGAAACAAACGCACCCAACTAGATGAGATCCACGCCAAAGTCATGCAGGTACCACACACACACAAACACACATGCATAGGGTGTCCATCTCAATATATTTGAGTTTTATATATAAACGTTGCTACACTATCATCCTTGTTAGTTGTTTTAGTATCTTTGACCTTCGACCCTCAGAAACGGCGGCAGTGAGCAGCTTCACTGCTCCACAGCACTTGAGGACGCGATGAAGTAGACTCTCTCTAGTTACTGAAGTTCTTTCAGCTGCAGGGGCTGATGGCTAACACCACTGTCTTGGAGATGAGCCTAGGGTTGCCATAGTAACTGCAAAATGTCGGTCGCTAGCCTGGAGGATCTGAGGTAGCTGTGGAAGGTTGGCCTAGTTCTTGATCGAAACCCTGTGTGTCTATGTGTGTGCGCGCGCTCTTTAAGGCATCACTGACCTGATAAATACAATTAAGTCATGATCCTGACACACACACACACACACACACACACACACATCTGGACAAGCAGTTACTGTGCCGTATAAATACAAGCACACAGGCAGCCTTTTTAATTTTGTTTTGAGCATTCGCATTTTACTACAGACAGCAGCAATTTTACAAATAAATATTGTGGAAAATACAAAGTTTTATTACATTCATATGTAAAATGATTAAACTATGTAAATGCCGGTTTTCAGTGAAGGCTTACGCAAATTTCTACACACGAAGAATCTGCTTGTTGTGGTGTCACCGGTGAAGGCATTTTGGATTCGAGATGCACGACATGAACAGGCAGCCTTTGTTAAATACACTGGGTTTAGAGTTTTAAAAGAAGTGAGCATTTAAGAGACAGAGGGCTCCTTTAAAGGACACATGGAGTTAGTTTATAAAAAAATGTAGGGCACAGTGTTTGTGGAGTTTGACCCACTCCGGCTCTCCCTGCAATACTTTGTTTTTGACAAGGATAAATCACAGGAATGTCCTTTTAATTGCCAATACATCAGAGAGACAGTACAGGCTAACACCCTCCTGCTGGTCACTCTGCTGTGCTGCAGTTCAAAGTCACACTAAGGCTGCTGTTGGATAGCCAGTTTTTTGGGGTTTTTTTCCGGAAGGTTCCTAACTGAATGAAATGACCCAGGAGTATGTGTGAGCCAATTCTCCAGACACTAAGGAAAGGTGCGTCAGTGCTTCCTTCACTACCTCCTTTAGCACAGAATACACTGGGCCATCCTTTATGAGACCAGAGGAGATGTTGTTACACAGTTCAAAGCAATACACTATCAGACCTTTCACAATTTCTGAAAAGTGCTTTCTAAATATAGATTATTAGCTAAATAAAAATAATCAGAGTCAATTTAATATTGCAACATAACCTTTGCTGCATTGCCTGCCTTTAGCACTGTCAGTATTTAATTTTCTCAGTCACAAATTAAAGTCATAATAAAGTGGATCATCTCTTGAGTAAACAGGAGGGTGAGCAGCCATTCTTTGTAGAACTGTTAGATTTTGCCATTGTCACTGGTAAGCTAGACTCATCAGCCACTTCATTAGGTACACCTTTCTAGTGCTGGGTTTGGCCCCCTTTTCCCTTCAGAACTGCCTTAATTCTTCATGGCATAGATTCAACAAGGTGCTGGAAACATTCCTCACAGATTTTGGTCCATATTGACATGATAACATCACACAGTTGCTGCAGATTTGTGAATCTCCTGTTCCACCACATCCCAAAGGTGCTCTATTCGATTGAGATCTGGTGACTGTGGACATTTGAGTACAGTGAACTCATTGTCATGTTCAGGAAACCAGTTTGAGATGATTTGATCTTTTTGACATGGGATAGACATGGTCAGCAACAACACTCAGGTAGACTGTGGCATTTAAATGATGTGCAATTGGAACTAAGGGGGCCAAATTGTACCAAGAAAATATCCCCCACACCATTACACCACCCGCCTGAACAGTTGATAAATGGCAGGATGGAGTCATGCTTTCATGTTGTTTATACCATCCGAATGTTGCAGCAGAAATTAAAACTCATCAGACCAGGCAAAGTTTTTCCAATCTCCTATTGTCCAATTTAGGTGAGCCCGTGTGAATTGTAGCCTCAGTTTCTTGTTCTTTGCTGACAGGGGTGGCACCTGGTGTGGTCTTCTGCTGCTGTAGCCCATCTGCTTCAAGGTTCAACATGTTGTGCGTTCAGAGATGCTCTTCTGCGTACCTTTGTTGTGACCAGTGGTTATTTTGAGTTACTGCTGCCTTCCTGTCAGCTGATACCAGAAGCCTCTGACTTCTGGTATCAGCAAGGTATTTTCACGCAGAGAACAGCTGCTCACTGGATATTTTCTCTTTTTCAGACCATTCTCTGTAAACCCTAGAGATAGTTGTGAGGGGAAAATCCCAGCAGATCAGCTGTTTCTGAAATATTCAGACCAGCCCGTCTGACACCAACAATCATGCCACGTTCAAAGTCACTTAAATCACCTTTCTTCCTCATTCTGATGCTCAGTTTGAACTTCAGCATGTCATCTTGACCATGTCTACGTGCCTAAATGCACTGAGTTGCTGCCATGTGATTGGCTCATTATTTGCATTAGCTGCACCTAATGAAGTGGCCAGTGAGTAGTAATAATAAAGAATAGTAGTAATAATAAACAAAAAATTTGAGTGTCACACAGATGCTCCAGTTTCAGTGTCCTGGCTCAGTGTTAAATGTTTGTTAACCAAACGTAGTTGTCATCTTCCATTTGTATGTTCACACGTTTGTAACTTTGACTTTAGCTGTTTTGTTGTTTTTTGTCTATTAAAGCTGCAGAAGTACCCAAAGTAGTTCCTCCCACTTCTCCCTCTGTAGGAGATCAGTTAGTCTGTATTTCTCTCTCTCTTTCAGGTGGTCACCTGGCTGCAGGGTCCTGGTTCAGAACTGCTGAAGACTCAGCAAGCGATCGGGGACTCGATGCGAGCGGCTCAGGCACTGCAGCAAAAACACGAGGAGATCGAGAGCCAGCACAGTGTAATGAAACGCACACATCACCGTGATCAGAATCATGCGACAAGAACAAACTGATGAGTCAGATGCTGTTTTTAGTTGGAGTGTTAAAAGATCACAGAAACCAATTTAGTCTTGATGCATTTCTAATGATGCTTTCATGTGGAGGGAGTGGTGCCCCAAAAGTCTTTGTTACTTCTGTTTCATGTCAGTAACAGACATTTTTATCAACATGGGTGGTAAAAGTGAGCCGTGGGCTGATTCTGTGTCTCGGTGATTGTACAGGAGTGGTTTGCGGTGTATGTGGAGTTGAACCAGCAGATTGCTGCTTTGCTTAGCACTGGAGAGGAGGAGGAAGTGGCGGAGCTGAAGGCGCTGCAGCAGCAGCTGAGCGACGTCTGCTACCGACAGGCGGCTCAGCTGGAGGGCCGACAGAACGTCCTGCAGGCAGCACAGGGCTTCCACAGCACCACACAGGAGGTAAAGCAAAACTGTTAGTCTAGCTCGCTTAGCAGAAACCTATAATACACAATGTTGTGCCTAGCAGTTATCCCGGGGCGTTAACTGATGGACAGACCTGTGAAAGTGTACATGATTTCTTCTGGCTAATCGAAGTTCGATGTTTGTACCCGCAGTTGTCTCAGCAGTTGGACGGCCTACTGGGCATGCTCTGTGCTGATGTGGCTCCAGCTGATGGAGCATCTATTCAACAAAACCTCAAACTGCTGGAGGAGAAGCTGCAGACTGTCGGTTTGTACTCTGAAGAATAAATCTTCTTATTTTCCTTTAGAAAAGTTTTCATGGGTTTTCATAAAGCCCCTCTGTCACATTGACCGTCTCCTCCAATGCAGAAGCAGGTCTTGCCTCCTTGCGTCAGAAGGGGGCGCTGTTGCTGGAGCAGATGTGCAGCCAGCCTTCGTGGCCTCTGGAGGACATGGAGAGTCCAACTGGAGAACAGCAGGACAACGTACAGCACATTCAGTCTGTGATGGAGGAGATGCAGCTCCGCAAACAGAGGTTACTTTTGTCTTCTTCTGCTACATCTGTCAGTTAAACATTTTCTAATAAGAAGAATGTTGCTTTTCTTTTTCTTTTTTTTTTACTTGTAAATCATAAAGAAGGAAACAATTCCCACAAAAATCAGAGCCGATCTCTGAAGACCCCGATCCTGGCTGCAATTCCCTTAGAGCACACTCGTGTGTTAGTCCTCAAAAAATATGAGTGACTGGAGCTTAACAGCTAAAAGGATAATTTACACCACTTCTATTCAAACTTACATGTCCGTATGCAAAATAAACAATATTAATGTCCTTTGATTTTTCTTTTAAGGAGGCTAATTTTGCCCATAACATTCTTCTAATGTATGCTGACTGATCAGTTACTAGCTTAATGGCTCCTGTTTCCCTAGTACTTATAGAAAGGTATTTTACTAAAATGTGTCTGTTGTCCTTACCAGTTCTGTTGGAAACATAATGAAAACTTACAGAAGAATAAAATGTTTCACACAATGAACTTTCCAGTTTTTGCGCTACATCTCTATAAATTCTGAGATTGTGAGTTAATCTAATGAGAAATTCACTAATCAACTAGTAAAATTTTATTTGTCTCCCCTGTCCTCTAGCACCACCTTCAGGACAAACTTTATATTGTCACTCCATTAATGGTGTGCTGTTTGTTGTTGTGGTGCAGGCGTAGATACTTATTTAACTGTGTGTGTGTTGCAGATGTGAGGACATGGTGGATGTAAGGAGGCTGAAGATGCTACAGATGGTCCAACTGTTTAAATGTGAAGAAGACGCTTTGCAGGTGATAAATACAGCAGCACAGACACACACGTACACACGTACACACGTGTATTTCATGTATTAATGATATTATGATCTGTTTATGCATGCACGTGGTTAGGCAGTGGAGTGGCTCAGCGAGCTGTTGGACGCCTTGTTGAAGACTCACGTTAGACTGGGAGACGATTCTCAGGAGACCAGGACCATGTTGGACAAACACAGGAAGTTTGTGGATGTCGCTCAGGTGAGACGCTTTGTTTGATCTTTAGTCAGTGTCAAAAATCCAGTGCTGTCATGTTTGTCGTGTTGAACTACTTTAATCCTGTTGGAAGTGTCTGAAGCACTTTCATGGTAATCCAGTCACTCGTTTGGGGCTTTCAACTCAAAACCACAAATGTGAACATAATGTTGGTGTTACAGAAAAAGCGAAAGAGTCACCAGTGTCAGATTTATCATCCCGATGCTATGAGTGTCTGCACAAAATGACCCGCTATCAGTCTAATAGTTTGAGATATTTAAATAGGGTGACTGAAAATCCGGGAACGATATCGAACTTCCTGAATAACTGCCTTCCTTTTCCTTCAGAGCACCTACGATTATGGCCGTCAGCTGCTGCAGGCTACCGTCGTCCTGTGTCAGTCCCTGCGCTGTACGACGCGCTCGTCTGGAGACACTCTGCCCAGACTCAACAGAGTCTGGAAACAGTTCAGCGTCAGCGCGGAGGAGCGGCAGCAGAGACTGGAGCTAGCTCTCAACTTCCACACTGCTGCTGAGAGGGTGAGGGAAAAAAACTGTGTTATCTGTCAAGTGTGGAGGTGTCAGCATGCCAATATTGACTAAAAATGAAGCCACATGGTTATTAAAAGTATAAATTGTATGTTTATCATGTTCCAGGTGTTGCAGCAGGAATGTGTGGAGGCACAGTCTTTGGATGAAGTCGACTCTTTGGGAAAAACTCTGCTGGACAGATTGACCATGCCTGTGATCTTCCCTGATGGGTACACACACTTTAATTTGTAAATTTGTAACCAAAACTTACTTGATTTATGAAATTATGTGTTAAATCCTATCCTCAAACATGCAACCACTTATTTGGCTATTTAGGGTCACGGAAATTCACTTTGCTGTTGTGACCAGTAATTAATTTGTAATTGCAAATGTCATTGTTCTGGTCACAAAAAGCAAAGTTTGAAAAGAAGAATATATACGTTTTCTACCTTTGAGGCATAAGCAATCAGGATATAACACTTAATACACAGGAACAAACATTGTGTTACATAGTTTAAGAACCCCAATCCTAAACCTAATTGAAAGCCAACTATTAACACAAAAAATGTAATAATCGACTTTACGGCTACCAGTGTCTTGTCCCAACAAGTGGAGTCTTCATAACGTGACCGTACTATCAAACCTCATATAATGCCAGCTCATAATTGGGGGTTGTTGTCGTTTCAGGAGCGAGCAGTTCTTTGGGAGTCCCAGCGAGACGGCAGCAGCAGCGGAGGGCGTCAGAGAGCGCCTCCTGTTGGTGGAGGAGCGGCGGCTGCAACTGCAGGAGGCGAGGCTTCACGGTGACGATGAGGAGGAGGAAGGGGTGCTGAACGGGCAGGATGCAAGACTAGATGTAATCGGAGAGGAACTTAGTGAGAAAGAGGAGCAAGAGGAGGAGGAGGAGGCAGGACCACAGGATGAAGATTTAGAGAGGGCTACACAGGACTGCTAATGGATCGCTGACGTCGTTAAACCGAGCAGCCTTAATGAAGCTTGTCAGCGAAGGGCTGCTTATTCACTTCTACAGACCTCTCATGTGTTCTCCCTAAAGGCAGGATTCCCCTCTGTTGGCTGCTTCTCTTAATGCAGTGGTAGGTTTTTCTCTACATTAAGACTACATTGCACCATCAGCGTCACCGCTTAACCTTTTCTGCAAGAGGATGAACATGTTGGACGTGATTTCTCCATCTGGTTCTGGACGATCAGACGTAACAAATGTAAAATACTGGAATTATTTACTGGAATGTCTCCGCTTTGCTCTGTTGATGATAATCAACTGTAAAATAATCAATTTCAGATAAGAATGCTCCCAGCTTTGTACCTAACTGCTTCTTCTTCCTCCTCCTACTACTCCTCCTAAATCCCTGCAGTAAACAGAGCTTCTATGGTGCTTACTTCATCTTCCCGTTGGTCTTATTCCTGCATCAACAGTCCTCATTCATTAGTAGAAACAAACTGGACAAAAAAAAAGAAGAAAAAAAGCTTCAGGTTCAGATTTCATTCAGTGTAAAGTAAAACATTTACCCTATTTGGGAATTTGTTTTAAAGTCTAACTGAAGTTTAAAATTTTACATGTGTCTTTCCTTTTTTGGGAATAGCAATATTTAGAATTATAATAATGAATAATATAGGAATACAACCTGTTATGACTTAAACAGTGTGGAGTAATGACACCTGCCTTCTACTACCAAGGAAACATCAGATTAGTAGTAAACTAAGTTAGCCTAATTTATCTAAGCTTAGCTTTAATTAAATGAAGCGGTGATGACGGACGTTTAGGCTCTGACTTGGATCAAGTTCTGCTTTAAGAGTAAAAAAAAAAATCTTCTTCAGGTTGTCCTCCCATCCTTCAGTAGTAGAGGGCAGAGGTGTGTTCCTCCAAATCACTTACAAAAAGGTAGACACCCGTACCACAGCACTGACTTTAGTAACCAGAAACTTTGCTCCCGTAATTTAAGTAAAGTATCATGGTATAAAGGAATATGGTGTAGGTTGTTTTTTCTTTTTTTTCTTTTTTCTTTTTCCCCAAGTGACCTCAATACCCTGTATGTGAATCACGATCCAGCAAAGGATACAGAGCATTCTGATCATGGTTGGAGTCAAGTGGTGTGTGGGACTACAGCTGGTAGTGTGATGTAATTAACTATATCAAAATGTAAATGTCAAATTATTCAGTTAGTACAGTTTTATTTTGATCATGGACTGACATACTGATATACTTGTACTGTCCCCCCCCCCTCCTTTTTTTTTTCTTCTTTTAAAGCATTGCTTCAAAATATCTTACAGGCCTGCTTGTCTTTGTCTTTTTCAGAGGGGAGTATGCAAAATCTTAAATGGAATTTTTAAGCCATTCATTGTTTTCTTGGGACACTTTGGGCCTCTCTATTTTGGAAATTACTGATTTGAACAAATAAATACTCAAGAGAAAGACCATTTCTCAGCATGAATGAATTTTAACTTCAGTTTGACTAAGCATTTCCTGTTGGTCTCTGGTACTTATCAACACCGTTGTCACATGGTTCATGTTAGATCTGTCAAGAACTCAGAGGCTCCTTGCCGCTTTAAAGAAACGCTCTATCATGGTGGAAATCAAACCCGCGCCGCTCGCTCACAGGACTGAGGTGACCTCCGACAGCAGTCCAGTGTCTGGATTCGAAGAGACTTGAGACTGGTTGTCATTTGCCGACGTAGCAACATCCCAATAGGACAGCTTTCTTTTTTTTCTTTTTTTTTATTCGACATTTTTTAAACAAACCTTTCTGTAAGTTGTTTGACCAATAACTGCTGCTGTAAGTGTAACTGCTATGTGCTTTGTTCCCTCCGTCCAGTGACATATACCATAACATCAATACAACATCATTCTCTAAATAAAGCTTTTGAACTCGCTTTTTTTTTCTTCCTCCTTCTCTCCTTTTATGATGAGAATAATAACCTTTATTCGTGTTTGCGTTCAAACTGAACGCAGCAAGAAAAACCAGACTAACAGAATGTTACAGTTTTTCCCAAACCTTTCAATTCAATTCAATTCAATTCAATTTTATTTGTACAGCGCCAAATCACAACAACAGTCGCCTCAAGGCGCTTTATATTTTAGGGTAAAGACCCTACAATATTAGACAGAAAAGACAGGAAACCCCAACAATCAGACGACCCCCTATGAGCAAGCACTTGGCAACAGTGGGAAGGAAAAACTCCCTTTTAACAGGAAGAAACCTCCGGCAGAACCAGGCTCAGGGAGGGGCAGCCATCTGCCGCGACCGGTTGGGGATGAGGGGAAACAGAAGAGAGCAGAGGGAGACAGGACAAAAGGCACACCTATAGGAGAGAGACAGAGTTAATAGTAGCTAATGACTAAATGCAAATGGTGTATAAAACACATGGAG
>VUQI01026643.1:0-12106 GCA_015106735.1 Paratilapia polleni
GAACACTTCCTAAGTTAAAACATTTGTAATGTGTTGTTTAAAAATGAATATGAACTTGTTTTTTTTGCATTATTTGAGGTCTGAAAACACTGGACCTTTTTTGGTATTTTGACCATTTTTCATTTTCTGCAAATAAATGCTCTAAATGAAAATATTTGTATTTGGAATTTGAGAGTTATGTTGTCAGTAGTTTATAGAATAAAACAAAAATGTTCATTTTACACAAACATATACCTATAAATAGCAAAATCAGAGAAACTGATAATTTTGGAGTGGTCTCTTAATTTTTTCTGGAGCTGTATATATATATACGTATAGCCTTTCATGAACTGCATATATAAAAAGTGTAGAATTATAGTTGAACTAGAATAAGCATCATGCAACTGTAAGGTTCTGCCAAATGGTAAAGTTACAGTTTAGACCTCATAATATATGTAGTGTAGGCTTTTAAGAGAAGCAAGTGTAATTACTGTATTTTAGTGTGAAGAACAGTTTCAAAGGGTGATTATTATCATTCCAAATAAATTGCTTTTAACAGCAGGACTTTTCTAAGTCTTTTTAACAACATTTTCATCATTTAGCAGGCTTTACAGAGAGCTGTAAACGATGCCATGCCAGAACATGCAGTTGGTGCATGAAAAAAAATGTTGCTGCCATCTCATAGTCCTGGAAATGGAAGAAGGACCTGGTTATTGCTCAGGCTAACCTCAGCTTGCCAAAGAACCAGCTCACAGCATAGACACCTACTACCTGGGGACTGCTACAAAAGATGATCTGAAGAATGACCAAGCAGGACAGAGCCGTAAATCATCTGTTGAAAGCTGACAAGAAAATAAGGTCTTAGTGACAGGGATGTGCTGGAACCAGTAAAGAAGATTTCAGTGGTAGCACTTCAGTAGTTCACACATCACTTGTCTGGTGAACACTACTGTTAGGGTCGCATTGCTCAAGCAACTGAAATTCTTTTTAAGGGAGAAAATGACTCTCAGTTGACCATGAACATGAAGACAATCATTTTAACCTATATTAAGTACTCAGATCCTGGGATGGATAACCTGCTAGACATGACTTATTTTCTTGATCTCCCCTTAAAAACTAACCATTTCAATAAGAAAAAGATGGATGACATCAAAGCTAGAGGAGCAGGAGAGATCAAATCACTGCCGATATAGCAACAGGCACAAACCACTGCTATTTGATCAGCTCTCCCAAGTGCTGGATAAGCAGCAGAACCTGAGGTAAGGAAGAAAAAAAACTTTGGACAGCTGTTTAAAAAAAGCAAAGCAACACAGCTGAAAGCAGAGCAACTCTGAAGAGGAGACTATTAACAGCGAGCTGAGGAGCCTCCTGCAGAGCGTGAAAGTCTACAGTGACGCCTACCCTTTCCAGTATTGAAAATGCACCCACGCAAATTTTGTCTCATGTAGCAAAGCTAGCCATCTATCTGTGTACTCCTGCCATCAGTAGCTCAAATGAGAGAGCTTTCAGCACTGATGATCACATTGTCACCTGCCACAGGTCCACCCTAAAACCAGATGCTGTGGACAGGCTTATTTTTCCAGGCACATGTCTTGATGAGCTTTATATGCTAAAAGCCTGTGAGGACGATTTGTGCAAATAATGTAAATAATTTGCTGCATATGCACTGAGATATTGGCATCAAAGATGTTATTACTAGTAATGGGAATCACAGAGAAAGCCATGTTCACATTTATTTGTTAAGCCCCGGTAGGAGAATTCTTGAAGTAATGACTCTGTTAAATCAAACTGGCAGAGGGATCCATTCAGAAGCACCTCCATGTTTTTCTTTTTGTAAAATCATAGGTTTTTCAATAACACATCACAACATTTTGTCTCTCTCTCTAGTCTGAGTTTAAATGTACATTGTTAATTTTTCTTTTGTAACATCATCACAGACGCATGTGCAAATAGCACCACTCTTCATGCCATGTCTTAACAGAGCCAAGCACCAGATCAAAGATGACTAAATAAACTGAAAAACCACAAACCAGATGAACTGGAAAGACAGATAATAGTTACAGTTCAGTGCTGAGGCTTGGTGATGGGTAGGTGGGCTAACAAGGGAAGGGAGGTCTACACTGAAGAGTCAGCCTTGTTCATGACTCCTCTGTATACACTCACACTATGTTGAAAATCAAAACCAGGTTTCCACCAATAAATATGACACACACAGGACAGGGGATCCAATCACCAGAAGAGCCCAGCCACCACCACTTCAGGCTGCCAGCTTCTATAAAGAACAAAGACAAACACACACACACAGTTTCAGTTGACAAATTATGAACCAAACACATTAAATCACACACAGTCACAGGACATATGCAGACACACAACAACATTCAGGGCTCGGATTTAAAATTACCTAATAACAATTAGGTCCCCATATAACATTACATAACGTTTACGGATGAAAACTCACTGTAGGAAAGCCAGCTGCACCTGTACAGGAGGAAAGTCAACTATAACTTTAGGCAAAGTGGAAGAAAAGCCAAAAATGCAGAGGGGTGCACTATGAAGCACATTTAACATAGACAGGCTTTGTTTGGGTTAGCTGGAAGGACAAAACTTAAAACCCAAGTCAGAGATAACCACAACGGTGGTTATTAGCTTGCTCTGTTAACCTAGGCCTTCTGTTTTAGTCTCCGTGCTCTCTTACATAAAAGAGGGCATTTGATACATTGCTTGACTCTTCTTCAACTCTTCAGGTGCCCCATGCTGCAATCAGAACACTACTGGATGAACAGGTGTTAAAGATTTATAAAGAACATAAAAGATTTAACAGCAAAAGGCAACAGTATTGCTGCAAATAAAACAAGAGAGAAATACTGGCAGTGAACTGTTAATCTTGTGACTTCACAAGTTAATATATTTATTTTATGATTCAGTGCTGCTGTTTATTTCTAATGTGACAGCTGTACAATAAGCCCTGAAACTTTAACCTTGATACATTTAAACATTGAAGGTCACTCGGTGTGGTCTGGTCTGACACTGTCCCGTAGACTAATGACGACGACATGACTGACTGATTGATTGATTGGTTGGTTGACTGTTTTATTTTGAATATATAAATATAAATAAAATAATAAGAAAATACATTATAAACAGAAAAAGTAAAAGACATCGGGTTGCCACAAGTATCTCTATATACCACACAATTTACATGCTCGAAAAGGAGTAGGATGAAGTTTACACTTATTTGGTCCTACCCCGCTTTAATGCTATTTAATAATTTACGTATCAGTGTTCCTCAATATAACATATAATTAGACAATATACATGTATAACTGAATACAAGTCTACACACACAATGCACACATGAAACAATATATACTTCTCAAACCAAGACAACAAACTACATTTTTTGCAACAAGCTATACACTCTGTGATTAACAGCCCTCTAAATCCCTGCACCTTGTGAAAATAATCTCTTTATGTTTGTTTTTAAATTGAGTTATGTTTGGACATTGCTTAAATTCCACCCTTAAACTATTCCACAATACATTATACATTACTAGTGCTGTTTTGAGTTCTACAAGATTGAAGAATTGTAAATTTTTTTCTGTAAAAAAAAAAGTGCATTCGTGTGTTTACAAAATCTGACATTGTGTATAATTCTTATGGCTCTTTTTTGCAATAAATACAGTGGTTGAATGAAAGTATTTCCCCAGACATCCACACAGTAACTTAAATATGGTAACACCAAAGAACAGTAAAGAATGAAAAGTGATTTTTGATTTATCATGTGCTTTGCTTTGGACAAAACTGAAATGCTTTTAAACAGTTTGTTTTGAATATGATTAATGTGCGATGTCCAGCAAATTTTCTCATCTGTTGGCACACCCAGGAATTTCATTTCATGCACTCGTTTTATGTTGGCACCTTCTGTTTGTATCTGAATTAAATTTTTTGTCTTACCATTACCAAATACCATGAATTTTGTCTTATTCAAATTTAGCAATAATTTATTTATATCAAACCATTTTTAATTTAATTAATTTATTTAATTTTTTTTTTTCTGAGGTGATCAGGTCCAAATGTTGCTGCAAATTCTCACCAGAGCCCAAGATATTTGTGTCATCAGCAAATAAAACAATAAAAAAAAAAATCAGACATTTTGAATATATCATTGATATACATAATAAATAATTTTGGCCCTAACACTGACCCCTGTGGTATGCCACACACAATTACCAAACATTTAGATATACTCTCCCATTTTCACAAATTGTTGCCTGTTTGTTAACTAGCTTCTAACCCAATTCAGAATTACCCCCTTTGTCATCACAATCAGTAGATGTTTTGTTTTTACATTTATTAACAATAACTATAATTAGTTTTCTTCAATTATTTTGATAAAAATAGAACATTATTATCTATAGATGTCACAATATCAGGGAATTTCTCTGCTACGGTAGGCCCAAAATGTACAAAATATTTATTGAACTCATCAACAGTATTCATATTACTGATATTCTTGTCATTTTCAGTAAAATGTAGAGGATAAGCACTCTGTCTAGGGCTATTTCTAAATATGCAGTTTAATATACACCATATACCTTTGATATTACTTTTACTATCTCCTAATAATTTATTGTAATACTGTTTTTTACAAATTCTCATAATATTAGTTAACTTATTTTTATATTTCTTATATCTATTTTCAGCTTCATTAGTTCAATATTTTATAAATTCTCTATATAATGTATTTTTCTCTTCACAGGCATTTTGGCTCTTATCCAGATGATTTTTTGTAAACTATAAATACTGGTAGGTGGTGACTGATGTTGTTTATTAGTAATCTACTCACTATATTGTTCTCTAGATTACTGGTAAATATATTATCAATCAATGTTGCACAATGAGAAGTATGTATATAGGATATCGGCTTAGGCTGTGCATGGTGTTGGTAAAGTCATCTGTCAGTTTGTGCTTATTTGGATTGAACAAATCAATATTGAAATCACCACAGATAAACATCTTTTTTTGTAGTTTTCTTCAATCCAATTCTTAAATACATCTATACTAGAGCCAGGTGTTCTGTATATACAACGTATTATAATATTTTTCTCTTTTCCATAAGAATTTCAATTGTGACACATTCCAAAAGATTGTCCACCACTACTGACATTTCCTCCACCACCTTATAATTGAAATTAATATCAACAAACAGAGCCACACCACCCCCAGTCTTGTTTTCTCTGTTTTTGTAAATCACTTCATAGCCTTCAATACCAAAGTCCATATCCCTTTCACTGTTGATCCACGTTTCCGATATTGCTATTATATTAAAAGGCTGTGAGAACTGACTGAGGTAATGTTTGATGTTGTGGAAGGAAATCACTTTAGTTTCTTGCCCGATCAAAAAGAAATTTATTTACTTGATTGAATGTTCTTCATGATAACCAGCCTACAAAATTGAATTCCTAGCTGCAATTACAGCAGTGTTAAGAAAAAAAAAAGAAAAAGACTTGACAGCAGACTAGCAAACGTTTAGACATTATTTGCATCACCAAGTGAATACAAATATCTGTGAAAATTAGCCTTTGGTGGTATTTGTAAGATAGAGCTCAACAAGATGCATGAATAAAACGTAGTCCTTCGGCAGAGAACCTATGTAGCACTTAGAGCATATGGTCATAAAAGAATGAGCAAAACTGTGACGCTTACAGCCAATTTTAAACCAAAACTCTGTACACAACCTGCTCCAGACCAGTGTGCTCAGTTATGGTGAGCACCTTCTTGACTCTAAAGAACTTTGAGCTTGACATATGTCGCTAACCCATTAATCTTACTTTGCAGTACACCTTTCAGGTTAAGCAAAGCAGCCACCAAGCCAGGCCTACATTCATCATAATACATGATAACATACACAATAAAAACACAATAAAAGCAATGTTAATAACTAAGAATAACAAAATTGGTGCCATAATAGTGACATTAGATATTCACCAGGTTTCCTAACTCAGGGGAGGAGGCATGTTCAGTGTGTAGTTAGCTACTACCTAAAATCAAAACATCCATTTACTACCAGCACAGCATGATAACCTTACTGGGCAATAAAGTCAATGGATAGACTAGTAATCTACAAGAAGGTGACTTGGAGGAAGCAAAAACCCACAGGAAGATTTACAAAAGCATGAGCACTTACAACCGGGTCATCACTGATGTAGTAGTTTATCTGGCTCAAGATCTATCATTATTAGCAGGTTATTGTAATGTGTGAAGTAAAGAAAGAAAGTGATAATTTTTCTTCTCATTGGTTGGCTGTATTGCACAAACTAATGAAAGTTAAAATCCACTGAAAAGTCAAGGAGCCTCACAAGCAGTCATACATAGGACAAATTAATCTTGTTCACCACCAAATGAAAGTGTTTGAGTTTTCTGTCTTTTTTGTTTACTTTTGCTTTCACTACACTTCACTCAAAAGCTGTTATGGAGTCTTACGATTACATAATGAGTAGTAACCATAGGCATAAAAGGCATGAAAATATGTGAATGCAGTAGCATTGATCACTGATGTTAGCATAATGGTGATAGGAAGGCTCCAACCACGCCTTCCTAACATGGGAGTCAGCCAATAGGATCTCCCCCTCCATGTTCACCATCTAACAGCATACAAATGGTATGCAACATGTGGCAAAGCGTTTGGTAATTCATGAAGTTCTTTCTTTATCATTGACAATGTTAACTACTTTGCTAAATGGTTTGAATTATACTGTTCAGTACATCAGGAGCGAGAATTCGGTGAAACTAAGTAGTGTGCACGAAGGTTATGCTGTGAAAATGGGAAAAGTGCCCATAAAACGACAAATGTGACCTTGACCTTGAGCACAGTTTGGGTGAAGACCCATAAGGTGATCATTGTGTGTAAGTTTGATTAAATTCTGACAAATACTGTAGGAGGAGTATAGGGACTCTTGTGAATTGTGGACAGACGGACGCCTCGCCATTGCATAAGCTCATCGGTCCTTCAGCCAGATGAGCTAATAAAAAACAGTGAATGTAGATTAACGAGCAGCAGACATGCAGAGCGACTTGCAATCCTCCACTTACTAAAGTCAGAAAACAGTGTCTGCTGTTTGAGTGCAGAGAGAGAACTCAGATAGCAGACACTTTTATACTACAACTACAGTAACACTTTATAATAACAAACATTAATAAATGGTAAATTGCTGGTTAATTCAACTTTAGGTCACAGATTTTACTGTTAATAAACAATGACCTAATTATTAGTAACATTTGCTTATTGGTTATTAATTGGTTTGTAAACAATTATCTCAGTGACTGTTGTAAAGTTGCAGTTGGTGTTCATAAAAGTTTATTAATACAGTGTATTATCTGAATGGCTATGTGACTTAGTTTAGTGTTTTTTTTTTCTGTTTTTTTACCTTTGCTTTCACTACACTTCACTCAAAAGCTGTTTCATTAGCTAAGTCTGTCACAAAGAGAAGAATTCACAATCTCTGTGTTTCCATGCTTCACGGAAAGAGTTATTTCTTAATTGTTCATAAATTAAACAGTTAAAAGGTCTGAAGTTAATTCCATTAGCCTTAGGAAGCTGTGGCTATGAAAACATATGATCAAGGGATCTCGGTGTAAATCAGACCATCTTTAGGCTGCAAAAAATAAGCACGAATGTTAGGAGTGGCCAAATCAACAATTTGATACAATCTGGGAAAAAGAGAATGCACGAGCAAGCTTGGCAACATAAAAAAGCCCAAAGGCTTGTCCATGAAAGACATCAGTGGTGCATGATTGAAAAACCTTTTCTATGGTCATGTACTGCCTCTTCAGAACAAACAGGCAAGTAAAGAACACTCCAGGAGGAAGGCATATCATTAGCCAAGTCTATCATAAATAGAAGAATTCTCAAGAGAAAACACAGAGAGTTCACCATGAGGCACAAACCATTCATAGTCTTTAAAAATGAAAAAAGACGAAAAAACTATGGCTATATCTTGGAACCGATTCAAAGCAAACTAAATCACCTGTAAAACACAGTGGAAGCAGTGTGATGGTATGGGCATGCATGGTTTCCAGTGGCACCAGGTCACTAGTGTTTATTGATGATGTGACAGAAAAGCTATAATCTCTGCTCAGATTCAACCAAATGCAGCAAAGCTGACTGGACAGCACTTCACAGCACAGACGGACAATGACCCAAAACATATTGTGAAAGCAACCTGGGAGTTTCGAAGGGAAATGGAAGGTTCTGCAAGGGATGAGTCGACCACCTGATTTCAGCCTGATTGAGCATGCTTTTCACCTCGCTAAAGACAAAACTAAAGGCACAAAGATCCACAAACAAACTGCAACTGAAGGAAGCTGGCTTCCAGACTTCAGGCACTCATTGTTTTAAAGATATTTTCATCAGAGTATTAAAAATAAGCATTCTATTTATATTTTTGCTAGTTTATCCAATTATATACTAAGAGGCAGTAAAAATGCAACAATGTAGCATTTTTATATATTTTACAATTCATGCAGCATTCAGTCCAGCAGTCAGCTGCCTGTGCCAGTCATGGTGATAAGGTTAAGGGTTAGGATTGGGATTTGGGGGTTAGGGGGCTAGAGTTAGGGTCTTGTAGCGAATTGTCAGTCGCACCATTTTGACACTGCAACTTGGCCTTGCAAGACTATTCACGTGAAATGAGCTACTAATCCCTTTTTCATTACTCGTAATGGTTTTGCTCTATTTATTTATATGTACAAAAATTTTGACATCAGTACTTGTTGAGTTTTTATAGCCTCTTAATATATTTAAGCTCTTAAATTTAATTGAAAATGAGGGGACTACATATAAAAATGACTTGAATTAAAGCTAAAAGTCTGCACTTCAATTGCATTTTGATTCTTTCTGTAAATTTTGTGCAGTGACATACAGAGACAAAATTATGAAAACTGTGTCAATGTCCAAACATTTCTGGACCAAAATGAATAATGTGAAAATGCCAGCATCTTAAAAAGTACTGTGATATAAACTTTTGTTATGAAGCCCAATCATCAATTAAACTTGTCTTCTCTTACTCACCATGTCTGTGCTGCATTACAGCGCCCCCTGCAGGGCACAGTGGTATTGCTGTCAGGCACTGTAGAGAAGAACAAAGATTAAGAGCGCAGAGGTCTGTGGGTCAGCACACTGTGGAGGCCCCCCCTGTAGTCTAGTTCATCCATCTACCAACAAAACAACACACACGTGTGAACACATATCTGATGTCTGTTGCACAATCACTGTGGATTAGTATCCCTTTTTGTTACTGTTTCTATTTCATTTATCACTCACTTAAATAATTAATATTTAATGGTGTTTTTTAGATGCATTAAAATAAAAATGTGTTTTAAGTAGAAAGAACTTTCATAGTTAACTCAGCGGGCACAGTGAACACCAATCACTCATGGTGTTTTTTTTTTCTCTCTCATAAATTGTAGCAAAATTCCCCATTTTTCATCAAGAACTGCAATTGTGTTGCCCCTATCAACCCAGAATGTGGCAGCTGTCACAAGCTCCCACACTAAAACTGAAACTTACATACCCTAATAACACACCCAGCAACCTCAAAAGCACAGGTCATAGAGTTTAACAAGCAGTGTGCTACTTATTGGGCTAGTCCATGAAATACCACCTCTACTTTCTAAATGTCAACTGGTTTTGGAATGGACAATGCACCAGGAGTGTCCTTGACTAGTCATCATCATCATCATGAACATTAGTTAAGGTGAGAAAGCCTCACAGGGTCTATGAAGCAGTAATAACTGATTTCTCTTAGCCATGCTAGCACAGCAGCTCAGGGATCAGACAGCCACCTCCATTCCACATTCAAACACTCACCTGATGTGTCATCCATTTCTACATTTAAAAAAGAAAGATATTTCATTTATGTATATTTACATGTAAATAATGTTCTTGTTTCACAGTGTGTTGGTGTGCTGTACAGACCTCCAAACAATTAAAGTGCCTAAAGAGGTCCCTCCAAAATACAGTGCTTAACAAATTTATTAGACCACCACCCAGTGCAAGGTTCATGCCATAGCTGCCCTAAATTAACAGTACTAGCAATTACCAAAATCATTTTTTATGTTTCTGTAATTGTTAATCCACCAGTAAGCGCATATCAAAATGATATTTTTAATGCTAAAATATAATTATTGTTGTTATCCATGAATTGACAAATTTACTACTAATTTAGTCCAGCGTGCCGACTCAAATTTGAGTGTAAAAATGGGAATTCAGTTTGAAATTCCTCACTCCTCAAAATGGTAAAACTCTGAGAACTCACTGAAAAAGAGAGTCTGCATTAAAGTATTAAATTAAAATTAGCATTAACATTAAATTTAGCTGTCAAATGTTGTATATCAGCTCATCACAACTTAGGCTGTAACTTACAGGTTTAAGAAAGGGAGGTATATGTGAAAGTACTTTAAACCTCCATCATTTCTAATGGCCAGCAGGAGGTGACTCCAAAAAGAAGTCTGATTGTTCAGAAATTTATGGGAAAATGACCCTTGGCTCATTAGATCTATAGCCTTAGTAAATACTTTTCTGGTGAGTTTATGGTCTCAGTTGCTAGGTTCAAGTCTTACTGAATATAACATGATGTCCATTTTGTAAACTATGGTCTCCATTAGAGCCGAAAAGGAAGATGAAGCAAGGCAGGGCTTCACAAACCAATGGTGACGTCATGGTGCTGGTGTCCATCTTTTATTTAATTCTGTGGTCACCAACATTCTCCGTCTGTCACTGGGTGCTGTGCAGGTAGCGCATTTGCTGCAAACAGGTGACTGCTGTTAGTTGATGAGAACCGTGAGACTTATCAGAAACACCAACTGGCCAACTGAAATTTCAAAACAATGAGCTGAAAGGTACTAAAACGGATACAGTGTTGCCATTGTGCATTTCTGCAAGCCAGGGATACTGATGATCTTACAATTTCTGAACCAAAAATATGTTTCATAACATTTTGTAAAAACATGTAGCAACATTAGAGTTTTAAGCCCTCGTAGAGTTTTTGAAGGAATAAATGAGGGTACTGGCTACAGTAAACATTTCCTGGTTTAAATAAAATAATTTTTAAAAATCTTGCATTTTAACTATGTGGAACTATGAGCTACATTTTGTGTCAAGATAAATTGTTGTTTAGAATGTTATCAAGCACAATTTACAAATTCAAGAGTTCTATGTAAAGTGTCCATCCATTCTCCATAACCGTTTATCCTTTGGAGCGTGGTTTGAGGGGGCTTTAGTTGCTCCCTATTCCTGTGTCGTCGTCTTCCTGTAGAAGCTAATCTACTGCGTACGTATGGAGCACGTCATCTAAATGGTTTAATATTATCAACTGTGTGTCCATTGTGTCTATACCTGTCAGTATATGTGTCCACAAGAGAGCATTACTAAGCTTGTATCCTTCTCAAAGAGTCCACTACCATGAAGGAATATCACTGACGTGAAGGATAGTACATGGTCAGTGTTGTAGGGGACAGCATGGACATTCTGACTGGACTGTGGCTATGCAGCCCCATACAGTGCAAGCTGTGTGTTCTCTGATATCTTTTAATCATACCAAGCATTTTCCCACTATTTGGGGTCGGGCCACATTGGCCAGCCTTCGCTCCCCATGCACATCAATAAGGCTTTGGCACTCATGATTCTGTTGCCTGCTCACCTGCTTTGCTTCCTTGGGACGGGCGGTCTTCTAGCCATAATTTGGCTCTTGTCAAAATCATGAAGGTCCTTATGCTTTCCTATTTTTCTTGCTTCTCACACATCACCTTTAAGAACTGGCTGTTCATTTGGTGCCTAATATAGTCCACCCCTTGACAGGTGCCATTTGTAATAAAAATAATCAATATTATTCACTTCACCCTTCAGTGGTTTAAATTTTGTTGCTGATCAGTGTGTGTGTGTGTGTGTACGCTTAACAACATACACAGTGCAATTTTAAACTAGTGATAATCATGAATATATGGTAGCATTTTTCCCCACCTGTTTCTGGGCAGTAACAACCACCACAGAGTTAAAATTCAGGGCTTTGACCTGTTCTGATTCACACAACATTTTTTTTTTTTTTTTTTTTTTTTTTAAGCCCGC
>VUQI01026650.1:9733-22280 GCA_015106735.1 Paratilapia polleni
TTAATCCAACAAAAAAAAAAAAAAAAAAAAAAAATGAATAGTATTCTTTAGAGATGCACTAATAATGGAAAATATCGATTAATACTCAATTCTTTGACTGATATTAGCGTATTGGCAAATAGCATGATGGGTACAAAGCTGAGAGACTTTTAAGACAGCTGATATATAAAAATATTGGTGTCAGGTCAGAATGAACTAATGGCTCCATCCTTAGTATTCCTTAAAACTGTTAAATTTTAACTATCACATGTTTCCTAAAGTATAATTCCTCTCTTCCCAGCGCTTATTGATGAGGACTGCAGTTTGGAGATAGGCTTTCTCATTGATAGCTCAGAGAGTGCCAAGGATAACCATGCCCAGGAAAAGCGCTTTGTCTCAGACTTGATGGACCGGCTGCAGGGCCTGCGGCTGCAGACCGGACAGGGGCTCAGTTCCCGTTCAGCCCTCCTTCAGTACAGCAGTCATGTCATCATAGAGCAGACCTTCAACCAGTGGCGAGGCACAGAAGACTTTAAGGCCCGAATTGCTCCAATTGTGTACATCGGCCACGGCACCTACACCACCTACGCCATCACCAACTTGACCCGCATCTACTTGGAACAGTCGGATACCAGCAGCATAAAAGTGGCCATTCTGCTCTTTGACGGCATCTCGCACCCGAGGAACCCAGACATATTTTCAGCTGTGGCTGACGCCAAGAACCAGGGTGTCCGTTTCTTCGCCATAGGAATCACACCTGAAGCCAATGAGGCCACCAATAAAGCACAGCTGCAGCTAATTGCTAACTCCCCAGCTTCCCGTTACCTTCACAACCTGCAGGACAGAGACATTGTTGAAAAAGTTATTAAAGAAATTGTGAGTAAAAACTACATTTAACTTTGGCTTGTGTTTTGGATTGCATGCAAAAAGAATAGCACACAAAGTGCATTCACAGTGAGTTTTTCAGTCTGTGTCCTTAAATAAAACATTCAAAGCCTGGCTTTAAGTGACTAGACTCTTAGTAGTTTTACTGAACTGACTGAGCATTCTTCAGAGCAGAACAAAGAACAAAAATCTTTCCCATTTATAAGAAAAAACCACTTGGAACAAAATGTAAATCCCTGAATTGTAGCTCTCTAAAATGCCTTGGAAGAAATGACTATATGTTCTTTGCGCACGTGTTCAGACTCGCATGTAATCACTCTGAATCAGCTAGAAACAACATTTCTTTGGCTCTTACACTGCTTATGAAACTGCATGTATGTTTGATATTTGCCTGTTACCAGAGGGCTAGAAATTTATGACAGATGGAAGCTTCAAAAAGCCATTATGCAGACAGACGTTTTCCAAATCAAATGTCTTTAGCCTCTCAAGGCGCCCAATAAACACTTCCTCTGCTGCTGCCATTGTTACCACCCACTGCTCTGATTTCTTGCCTTATTGCATCCCTTATATACACCTGGTGCTTGCTGCCATAGTAACACATCTGCTGTCATTAGCAATAAAATTCCGCACGTGATTGAACTAAGATAAACTCTTTATGTTGACTTGAGTTATTAGGTTTACTTTTATAAGTATTTCTGCCAAGACAATTGGAGCACGTGCTGCTCTGCAACATCCTACAGACACCACCAGGCTGCTGGCAGTAACATATGCTCCGCATTAAATCTCTTTGTGGGGAAAATAGGGTGCAGTAAGTACAGGAACCCAGCAAACCCATGCATGCACGCTACATCATTCAGCGAGCCCCTCAAATGCCACTTCAAACTCAAGCTTTACTGTTGACACAGGTGGTACACATCCAAATATGATAAAGGAAAATCTTTATGGAAAACCTGTGCTGGGGCTTCTAGAGCACTGAGACCAACAGACTGAATTCTGCTGGCATGCAAGAGCCCAGCAGCAGCTACAGTCAGGACTTTCATTTCATTGCCTTGTATAGTCAGCATCTGTATGTCATAAGCATGTGCTCCTGTCCCAGCTGAGAAATTGTCTTTTATCTTTAGTTTCTCATTGAACAGCAACACTCAGGTCCTACGGAGACACCCCTCCCCACTACAGTAACATCCCCTGGATTGCTTAGCCAGGCTATTTTATCAATCAGTGCATGTGGTTTGTGTTTAGTCTCAGCGGAATTTCAAACCTTACTCATTTTTGTGGAGAATCTAGTCCGCTTTGAAGAGAAATGCAGCCTATGGGGCTACGGCAAAATGTGTGTTACAAGTGGAAGTACAAGATGTGAGTCCACTCGCTGAATCAGGTGAAGCCCTTTTGAAAAAGTTAACCCAGTTGAGTAGTTTATGGGTTTAATTGAGGGGTTTGAGCAGCAGGTGTTTATAGTTTAAAGTCTTTTGAAGCCAGAATATTTTCTTGCTATAAATTTTAAGCTACTCTGTTAACTTGTCAACATCTTGACATTGTTGTGTTTCTTGCTCCACAGACAGCTGTGGCCAATGAAGGGGTAAGTCTTGAAACTGATGTATTTCCAGACATATTTTGTTTTGTGTCCCTGTATAGCCCGTGTCACTCTTCTTCTCTTTCCCAAGTGTCCCATGGCCCAGAGCAAGTGTGTGTGTGAGAAGGGTGAAAGAGGACCCAGTGGACCTCCTGTAAGTATTCCAGAGTCTATGTAGCCCAAAATTATCCAATATTAAATAAATACAAAATATGTTTTTAAATATATAACTACATGAATAGTATTGGGTAACTTGTTACATTACAAAGTTCCTGCACTTAAAAAGTAATCCGTTATGTGGCCTCACCACCAGTGTTAGTGGGTGTAGCCCTTCTTGGCTTGTGCTTCTCTAAAATGTGAAGTAGAGTTCCTTAGCTGCTGACAGACACTTATTACCTCCCCAGCCTATAATGTAAAGGTCGTCCTCTTTGCCACCATGCAAGCTGACCCGACTGACACAGCCATAGGATTAGTGCATTCCACTAGTATGCAGCTGTGTGCCAAGGAGTCAAAGTTGGAGGGAGACAGAAATATTTTCTTTTTTTTTTTTCATCACAATAAAAGGAACAGGGAAACATAGCAGGCCAACATATTCAAAAGTAATCGATTACTCTTTTTTTTTTCTTTCTTTTTTTTTTTTTTTACAAAGAAATAAAAATAAAATCTAAATCTAAACGGTCTAAATGCAACCTCAGATAAACAAGACACAACATATTACACTGTGTCATTATTTATGTGACAAAAACTAAGTCAAAATGCAGAAGCATCCATACTGCTTCCATAGGAATTAAGAGTGGAAAATATTCAGTACAGTTCCCAATCTTCAGACCATGCAATAGAAATTACAAAGCCCAAGAGTTATGTCTCAGACTCTGCAGGACTCAGTTAGAATGTTAAAGTTCATGCCAGTACAATTAGAAAAAGACTGAACAAGTACTGCTTGTTTGGAAGTGTTGTCAGGAGAAAGCCTCTTCTCTCCAGAAAGAACATGGCAGCACAACAAACCACAAGACTTCTGGGACAATGTCAGTCAGACAGATGGGACCAAAGTGGAGATGTTTGGCCATAATGCATGGCACCATGTTTGGTGAGCATTTCAGCACAAACGCCTCATACCAATTGCCAAGGACAGTATTGGAGGGGTGATGATTTGAGCTTGTTTTGCAGCAGGACCTGGGCACCTTGCAGTCATTGAGTCGACCATGAACTCCTCTGTATACCAAAGTATTCTAGAATAAAATGTGAGGCCGTCTGTCTGACAGCTAAAGCTTGGCCAAAACTGGGTCATAGAACGGGACAATTATCCCAAGCATACCAGCAAATCTCCAACAGAATGGCTGGAAAAGAAAAGAATCAAGGTGTTGCAATGACCCAGTCAAAGTCCAGACCTCTACTCAATTGAAATGCTGTGGTGGGACCTTAAGAGAGCTGTGCATAAATGAATGCCCGCAAACCTCAATGAACTGAAGCAACGTTGTAAAGAAAAGTGGGTCAAAATTCCTCCACAATAATGTGAGAGACTGATAAAGTCATACAGAAAATGATTACTTCAAGTTATTGCTGCTAAAGGTGGTTCTACAAGCTACTGAATCATGGGGTGTACTTAGTTTTTCCACACACTGCTTCTGCATTTTGGCTTAGTTTTTGTTAAATAAATAATGACATGATGTAATATGTCATGTGTTGTTGTTCTTCTAGTTATAGTTCTTCTAGTGTTGTTATATTTAGTGTTATATTTAAAAACTTTTAGAACTTCATAAAGACCAGATGATTATTTTTTTTTTTACCGTGACTGTAGCTTAGCTAGGTGGCAAAAGCTACTTGATTATGTAGCTTAGCAGCTAAAGCAGGGTTATGTTTGTCACTCAAAGTGAGGAGATGGTTAATGGAAGCAGATAACTGCACCATTGTGATTCTAATGTTCCTCAGAGAAATATAACTCTGAAGAACAAGAAGTTAGGCAGACTTCCCTTTGTTTGCTAACTGCTAACCAGCCTAGCTTGTTAGCCAGTTAGTTTAGTAGCTTAGTCATTAAAAAGCTGTGGCCTGAACTTTTCAGATCAAAATGTCAACAATAAAGTAAAATAATATTCAAAAAACTCACTCGGCTAAGAAATTCTGAAGTTTCAAATAATAAAATTACATTTAATAAAATGAAGTTAAGTTGTAATGATTCCAACAGTGGGTTCATTCATAAATTTTAACAAATCTGCTCATATTATCTATTTTAGAACTGTAATTTATTTCAAATTAACCCCATATTGAAAACCATACATTCTTGTGCTGTCCTGAAAAGACAGTTACTCCCAAACTAGCTTGTTTTATAAGAGCACAGCTGACAACACCTTCTCTATGCCGAGAGGCTAATTGCAGGTTTTGGGGGGAGTTTAGTAAATAGTATGGTTTTGAACAGCCCTGCTTCCCTGCAGCAGTAAGAGTAAAGTAAATGCTTCACATTCCACTTGTGGTTTATTGAGAACAGACCTAAATGTACATGGGAAATCAGCGGAATCCCTTCTGTTAAAAGAATCCAGGAACTTTGGATTGTCAGAGGACACATGCTCAGCAGATAAGATGTTACACTTTCTTTGCCTGCCAAAGCCATGTCGTGATATGAGCACCCCTTTTATTACACAGACAAGGTCAGCCACAATTAGACATTGTGGCTTTGCTTTGATGTATTTTCACAGGATGAGAACAGAGTAATTACCCTCTAAAACCCAATGCTTCGAACAAAAGCTGTTTCACATCAGGGGCAGCAGGCGCACACTGACGGAAGCAGTGTGTGCAGAGACACACACAGTAAGGCACATGCTTAAAATGTAAGAAAATGCACAGTCCATGACACAAAAACAGAAAAGAACCAGACAGTTGTTCGGCTAAGTATTCAGTACTCACAAGCAGACCACTTCAAGTCCCCCTTGTCTCATCTGCTCCCAGACTCAATGGCTGTGATGGACTTGAAACATGTTTCTGCCAAACAAAAAGAGCTGTTATATTGTGCATTGCAGAACATAAAACAGTTAATAGAAGGAAGGCTATTTTATTGGTCTTAAGTACCATTCACAGCTATATTCCCATTCACAGCATGTTGCAATATCTCCTACAAGAGTTGGCACAGGCCAAACCTAAAGGCGTGTAGCTAGGTAGTTATAGCAAAATACGCTTATTCACTGTACTGGAAAGAAACTTAGTTAAAGTTAATCTGTTTTAATCAAGGCAAAGTGTGAGACAAAGTATAAAAAATACAAAATGTGATGTAATACATTCATACAGCTGAAACGTGACAGGAGCTTATTCCGTGGATTAACTGGTTTACCATGACGCAGTGTTTTGGTCACCAGTACAAAGGCATCCTGCATTTACAGACACTCTGATTCATAATTCTGGCTGGCTTCTTTTTCGCAGAAGTGGTGGCCATGGCTCACATAGAATTTAGCATGTAGCCATCCACCAAACTGAACAAATATTTTCCCAAGTTTTCTCAGAAAAAATTTAAGAAACTTCTTTTTACTAACCCTTTACCGGATTTTTTTTTTAGCGCAAGACATTACCACACACGACATAGTTTCTCTGATTTTCCATTTAACTAAATGTAAATCAAGACAGTATACATCTAATATCTTACACCTGAGGTGAGCTCCTTTTATTGTTTAGCTCACTATATTGATATTATGCATAGCGTATGGTAATTTTTATGTGCCCCGGGGGGGCAGTTTCAAACTCTCTCTGTATTCTGTTGCAGAGAGTGTACTTAATATTTTGTATGGGTTTGTCATTTCACTCTGCAGGTGACTGCTTGTCTTTTTAACCTTATGCTGCTACCATGTCTTCTCTGCAGGGCAAGAAGGGTCGTCCTGGAGAGGATGGAAGCCCTGGCCCAAAAGGACAAAAGGTGTAGGCTTATTTTTATTTATTTATGTTTTCATCTTATTTTTATTTATTTATTTATTTATTTTACAAGCTGTTAATGCATGTGCAGACAAGATGAGCTGCCTTCCCTGTTTAAACTAAAACTCTCCTTTTCATAGGGTGAGAGTGGGCTCAGTGGACTTCCAGGTCGGGTAGGAGCAGAGGTGAGCTTAAATCAATTTGGTAAAGTCAAAATTGACAAGTCCAGTGTGAAAACCTTAACATAAATCATTGCTGTAGAATGAGAAGTATTTTTCTATAAACTGTATGGCAGTGTTTTACTCTTTGTCTGTCTTCTTCTGACTTAACAAAATTGTTTTGTACACATAGGGAAAACCAGGATACAAAGGGGAGAAGGTATTGTATGGATTCTAGTCTCTCTCTGTGTCTCCCTTATTCTCTTTGTGGTTTCTCAAACTTTCCCATGGTTGTGGGAAATCTGCAATAGTGGAAGAAACTACAGAATTATGTTCTCCAAACATGATAACGTACAGCAACTTTGGAAATATAATGCACTTTTGTTTTCCTTTGTTCAACCATGTTTAATGTCAAGCTTTTGTTTAAGTATTTCTGCTTTATTTAGAAAGAATTTAACTCCAGAGTTATTTAATTACATAAATCCCATGGCTTTACTTGTTGCAAACAAACCTTTGGCTGAGATATGAAAACCCTTTGTTCCAAGATAAAATGATCCTTGGAAATTATACTCTGTGTCATAAACATGCCATAGTAAAGTCATGGAATACAAGTCTTAAATTATGCATAATGATGCTACACTAAAGACCTCACACTTTTTCTTCTCTTACAGGGAGAGAGGGGGGAGTGTGGCACACCTGGAATTAAGGGAGATAGAGTATGTTGCCCTTTGAATGTTTTTTCCGTTTCATCCCAAAAAAATCACTCATCCATATCCACATATTATGTACATATAAAAAATTTGTAATTTTTATTTTAAGCTAATTGCAGATTCTCCACGTCTTTGTAACAATTTAACACTCTATATTTAAATATTGCACAGCTGCTATAAAATTAAGGTATTGCTTATGATCATCCTGGATTATGAAGCTTACCAAACTCAAATTTTTTTACAGGGTCCTGAAGGACCCGTTGGCCCGAGAGGAAATCGTGGACTTCAGGTTAAATCTACTCTTCTTGTTTTTGTTATCAAATCAACTGACAAAATATCCATTTGGCAATCCACAATACACTTTATGATTAAAATGATGACAGATTTACAACTCAAAATTGTATCATAATTTTTTAAAACAGTGGTTCTTTTTCTACTGACTGTTACTAGCAGTTAAACATAAGAAAACACTATGTGTAGCCTGATGCATACAGCTTTAACATGTGGACCCTTGTTCAGGGGGTAGTTTAGTAAACAATGTATTATTTTTAGTTCATAGGTGTTGGTCTATCTGATCCATAATTAATTTACAATGATTCAGTCTACTACTACATTGCAAGTGTAACACTCACTTACTTATTCACAATTTAGGGTCTGCCCGGTCCGCCTGGTGATATTGGACCTGAAGGTGTGATGGGGAAAAAAGTAAGTACTACTCTGTATTGATGACTCTAAAAGCAGTATTTGATGTGTTTGAAATTAACAAAATTAGCTTCTTGGTACAGTTGTGGTCAGAAGTTTACATCCACTCATCATGGGCATGAATGTCAAGGTAATTTTGGGCTGTTAATGATTTCTTTGAACTGTTCTTTTTCCAGGGTAGAATGATTGTACAGCATACATCTTTAATGACTTTAAAAACAAGAGCTGGGTGCACCAGGTTGAATTTACTTTGGATTTTCTCTAATCCACACAGGGTCAAAAGTATACATACACCCCCACTAATATTTGGTTAAATGTCCCATAGCAAGTTACACCCTGACCAGATGTATTTGGTAGCCATCAACAAGTTTCTGGCATAATTCTGGCTGGATATTTGACCACTCTTAAATTGGTTGGTTTCCTGGCACAGACCTGGCTTTTAAGCATAGTCCACAAATTTTCAATAGGTTGAGGTCGAAGCTTTAAGAAGGCCGTTCCAGAAGCTTAATGGAGCCATTTCTAAACAACTGCAAGTTCCAAGATCATCAGGTCAAACAACTGTACATATGTACAAGTTATTCAGATGTTTCCCCACTTTGCCAAGGTCTGGAAGAAGAGCCACATGGTTACCCTCGGATGAGAGGAAGTTGATGAGGATGTTCAGGACCAACCCAGGTACCACCAAGGCTCAAGCATGCCATGAACTGGAAGCTGCTGGAACACAGTGAAGTGAGTTTTACATCGCCATGGACTGAGAGGGTGCTGACCAAGAAAGAAGCCCCTGCTCCAAAATTGCGAAATTTGCAGCTGCCCACATGGACAAGCCAAATGCCTTTTGGAGAAATGTTTTAGGATCAGACGAGACAAAGATTGAGCTATTTCGCCACAATGACAAGAGGTATGTTTAGAGGAGTAAAGGTGAGGCTTTTAAACTTAAGAATATTATACCAGGTGTCACGCATGGTGGTGCATGACAACCACCATGGTGGTGCACTATGCTTAAAAGCCAGGTCCATGCCAGGAAATCATGCTCTGGGGCTGTTTTGCTGCCAGTCGTACTGGTACATTACACAAAATGGATAGAGTAATGAAAAAAGAGAACTACCTCCAAATTCTTCAACTTCATCTCAAACAGCTAGATGGTTGAAACTTGGACAAACTGGGTGTTCCAACAGGACAGTGTTCCCAAACACACATCAAAACTGGTTTTGGAGTGGATAAAGCTGGCTAAAATTAAGATTAATCTTAGCCTGATTAAGATTACGCTTAATCTTAGCCTGGGTTAAAGTCGGGCCTTCCCCTACCTCAACCCTATTTGTGGACTATGCTTAAAAGCCGGGTCCATGCCAGGAAACCAATGATCTCTACAAATTCTGCCAAGAAGAATGGTCAAATATCCAGCCAGAATTATGCAAGAAGTATGTTGATGGCTACCAAAAGCATCTGTAACTTGCTATGGGACATTTAACCAAATATTAGTGGGGGTGTATGTATATCTTTGAGCCTGTATGTATAATTTGACCCTGTGTGGATCAGAGAAAATCCAAAATAAATTCAACCTTGTGCAAGTTATTAAAGGTATTTGCTGTACAATCATTCCACCGTGGAAAAAGAACAGTTCAAAGAAATCATTAAAAACCCCAAATTACCATGACATTCATACCCATGATGAGTGTATAAAAACTTCTGATCTGGATTTTGTTAACACTTAAAATCAGGAGGGTTGCCAAAGTGAAAGAAAGGTGTGCTGCCAGTGCCAGCTAGCCAAGTGCTGTTGGTGTGGCTTTGCCTCCATTAATTCCACTCACTGAACTGGACCTGTCAACTGCATTTGTGGTGTTGGTGGATTTTGAAATAATAATATGGCTTGATGTGAGTTACAGCCTGAAGTTTGTGCTCTAGTTTTGGTAAGGGAAGTTCTAGTAATTTGAGAGCTTTGATGCTGTGTTAGCAGCATTGGATAGTTGTTTTGGGCCTAGGTGCAAAAAACAAAAACAAGCAGTCAGTATGTAGTTATAAAACTGGACAGTGAACAGTACTAACAATATTATTTTAGAAACATCACACATACAGCTAGCATCTATGGCAATCAAAGATGGCCAAAACTCAGACAGCAGCAACACAGTCATATAACCACAATCGCATCGGTGAAAATCACCAGACGTTAGTGTTCAAGGGTTAATGTGTCTCAGTTTGGATGCTTCGTTTAGTAAACTTTCAAGTAGTTCACTATGTACACTGTGTACTTATGTAAAAGTTTAGACAGAATAGTATTGCCTCAAATCAAACACAGCAAATTGTGTACTTACCAGAAATGATGTATGCAGGTCTGTGCATGAAGTAGAATTAAATCACTTTTAGGTTATATGTGTATTTACTTGGTTTAGTTCTTCATAAATGTTGTCATGCGATATGTTTCATAGGTGCAAATTTTACTTTGAAGGCAAACTACCTCCTGCTTTGCAAAGTCTTTCTACAGTTTTTGTTGTAGACATGGAAAAATGGAACAAAGTGATGCTTCAGTGCATTGTATTGCATATTGTATTGAACATTTGCATTAGCACAAGTAGGACAATGAAAGTAGCTTGCTACTGCACTTCGTGAACATTTGCAACTTTCTGTGCCTCTGACCTGATGGAATACTAAACTCTTCTGCAGTGAGGATGGCAATTTCCGTTATGCATAAACACTGAACGTCACATTATATTATGTGTGGTTTCACCTGTAATGCCTGGAGAAAAAAAAGCTATCTGTTAGTTAGGTAGCAAGCATTGGCATCAGTGCTGACAACGTATTTTCCTTCTATTGACTGAAATTTGTCTGGTGGTCCCTCCCTTTTCACTACATAGCTAAGATGACCACTGAGGGTTAGAACTGTTGACCGTTATGTGTACACATAACGCTGTATCTCACATTGCAAAACAGCAATGTGAGATACAGCACCTATCTTTGGTTCCATGACACTTTGGTTTAACTTTTGTACCGTAGGAGACATTGGTGACATGTCAGTGGTTGCTTATTAGATTACTTGCTTTTGAAGACTTAAATTGCACTTTTTATAACTACATTTATGTGGACTTCTGTCATTGTACATTTCTGGTAACATAAGTAGGCTAATTAGATTGACACCCATCTTTGAGTTCAAGTAGTCAGTCAAGTGGCTGTCAACAGTTATTGTCTGCACCAACAAGTCAGGTCAAAGTTCAACAATCTTGAACTGTAGGTGCACCCCTGCTGTGGTTAATATATCTCTACACAGAGCTTTCACCTCAGACACAGTGCCCCCCAGAAGTGTGTTAGCAGTAAAGTCAAGTCATTTAAGGTGTTTGAATTGAAAATTGGATAATTAATGAGAAATAAAAGGTTAACATCTTTTATTTACTGTTTTTTCTTATTTCTTTTTTATTTTACGGTTTGATAAAAATATCTGTGTTGTGTTGCTTTCCTCACTCTTCCAGGTGTGAACAGTAAGGTAACCACTAACTGACAACTGACAAGTAGCCTGAAGACAAACCTCAATGTGAAGACAGAAAACTGACTAACAGGAAAAACAGCTCATCTGTAAGAACAAAAAACAGAAGTGCTTGAGAAACATAGTGCAGCAAAAGGAAAAAACAAGTACAAAAGAGAGGAAAGTCCTCAAGAAAAAGATATTAAATTGGTCAGGTGGCCCAATGAAAACAGTAATAAGAGAAAAAAAACTATCTGTCATGAAGAAAACCAAACCAACAGTCAGGTCATCACTGTCCAGAGAGCACAGGTGTGAAAGTAGTACAATCCACAATTTATGGAACAAAATACAAAGTTTTCTGGATATATTATACGAAAAACAAAAACAAAAAAGTGACAGAAGACAGGAAGTGGTCAGGATGCCAACCACTGCATCTCGCCAAATGAGTATTCCGTGTGGTGGCGAGATGCAGGGAATACTGCATCTCATTTGGCGAGATGCAGGGAATACTGTATCTCGCCAAATGAGTATTCCCTGCAAATCAAAGCAGCTATGCCCTCTAACTTTAAGCCAAACCAGTATCCAAATGGTTTAATAGTAAAATGAAAATCCCGTCATAGTACAGTCAAAGCCAAAACTATCAGTAAAAGCCAAAACAGTTTTTGTGCCAGACTGTAAACATCCTTTTTTAATGATGTAAAGTTGGACATTTTAACAGGTCCATGGGGAATGATTTGCTTTCACAGCCAGCTTAAGTGGCCAATGGAGGGACTGCAGTTTTTGGAAATTCTGCACTGGCTCCACTTTCACGCCCCTGTGGTTGTCCCTTTTGAAATACAAGCTAAAGCCTGTCCCTATTTTTGTTTCATTGTTGTGTAGGCAAAAAACATTTTTCCATTTTAATCAAAGTGCATCCAACAATGGCCGCCTTTTCACTCCACCTTCCATTGTGGCCATTTGGAATGACTTTAAATGCATTTGATTTCTAACATGGCTGCAGTGCATGTCTTTAGAACCTGTTCCGAGAGACCATAAACCAACCCTCAGAGTACAAAAGGGAACTAAAAGAGACATAAATCAGACTTTCCTTTATATGTGAGAGAATTCACTCTGAGCCAGAGACTGGCCTTTCCCCTTCTCTGGCCCAAAAGCGTTCATCAAAGGTGACCCACAGTCTCAAAACCAGATGTATATCTGAAGG
>VUQI01026651.1:26569-50058 GCA_015106735.1 Paratilapia polleni
GACGCTGGCCATAGTGGACAGTTTTTATTGTTGTTGGTTTTTTTTTTTTTTTTAAAACAACCAGCTACAACAAAGACGATGGTCTGCAAATCCCTGTGTAGAACTTATCCATAACTGTGCTGTTCCCTTAAGACTGCAGACTAAAGGCACCAGAACGGTTTTTCATACTTGTGTAACATATACATTATCTCTAGATTATGATATGGCTCTCTTGAATAGCTCTTCCTGATTACAGATTAGAAAGAGAAGAAACTTGTGAGATTTAGAAGGAGTAAGATAGGATTGCTCTGACGCTTGATGCTGGGCATGCCTGACATGTGGAGGGGGGTCTTTGGTGTCGTTATTGGTCGTTGTCACTATGACAGTCACTTATGAGGCAAGCTAGTAAAGCTTGGATTAGCACTTATCTTAAGCCAAGCTAGCTGCATGACACTAACTTTGTTAACATAAAACAGGGTGATGACTCACTGCAATAATTAATTTCACCAAACTAGAAGCGCAACCACCTCGATTGATATATTGATGTAACGTGATTTGACTGCATACCAACCGTGCTGGGGCATTTGAATCAATGTGATTTGACTGGCTGACACCTGTGCTGGCACTGGACAAGTTGAACTCTGACCTTTTCTGTGCAAGCTCAGCAAGCAAAGCAACAGATCAGGAAACGCAGTTCAATTTGGCAACACATGACACCATCCCATTCAAACCGAATGAGAGGCAAGAATGGATTGTGATCATACACTATAAAGATGGATGTGGCTACTGTGAGGTCACCCTTTAAGTCCTGTTATGAAGCCTAGAGATGAGCATCTTCACCATCATCATCTTGGCATTTTGAACCCAGATGTGACAAGCGAGGGGTGGTGAGGGGTTAACCAATGAGCACACCCTGGCTTATCCTCCCTTCTGACACTTAGAATGACCAAAATTTACAAAGATTGACTTAATGTTTTAACTACTGTGACCCAAAACGAGTGACTGAGCCCATAAACTCATCAGTAAAGGATTTAAAGAGTTCAGGGCAGAGGGCCATTTTCCCCATTAACTTCTATAGGACCAGAAGTCTTTTTGAAATCACAGGTATCGCCCCCCTGGTGGCCATTAAATGGAATGCAGGTTTAGGACACTTCCACACTGGCTTCACTTTTCATACCTGGAAGCTCCATCCATCTTTTGTACTGTCTATGATTGTAGTAAGTATAGAGCCCTTTTAAGCCAATAAGCCACAAGATATTGGTGCTCATGAACAACACCACTAAATGCTACCACCCATGACAGCAGGGCTTTTTACAGTCGCTGACTTGCAGTATATTCCAATATCAGTGCCATTACCAGCTGCCTGTTTGTCTCACTTCCATTTAACAGTGAAATGTTCACGTTCATTTGGAAATACCATAGGGCATGTTGGTATTGTGATTAACCACAGTATGATTAGACAGAGGGCCCTCAGTGGTGGTGAGTGTGATCCAGACTGTGAGGTTCAGGTTCTGGTATTAGCCGAGCTAATCACTAAGGAATGTCCTTATGCAAACACAGAGCTCCCATATTACTATAAATGAGAATCAGCCAAAGACTGAACTCCACACTAGGGTGTTCTGCTTGCCTGCACATGTCTAACAGAAAGGGGTGGGGAAAGGGACAAACCTCTACCCTTAAATAAAAAAAATCTTTAAAACAGAGCCCCACCCACCAAAATACTTCTCCACAGTGATCATATCTAAAAGCACCACTGGTGACAAAAAGGTCACAGAAGTTAATAAATGTCCTATTCTTTCATTGTACCATGCAGCTCAATACTGTGGATTAATGTTAAGACTAACTCTAGTAGGAGCAACAATGTAGAACCAACTAATTGTTCTTCTATGCCCTCTACTGAATCGAATCTCACTCTCACTGAAGTGTCAGTGTCACCTGAAGTGATAGTACAGTTTAGGAACTGCCAGAGGCTGGACTGTGGAAACTATGAACCAAATGACTACTGAAGTTGGCATTAAATTAGAGTATACAGGGTTTTTCCTGCATACAAACAATTTTGGCACCAACCAAAAAGGTTTTGACCTTCTTCCAAAGGGAAAGCAATAGGACTATAATAAAAATATTTCATTACAAATATACTTTGTTTTTTTAAATAAGGTTTTGTTTACTCAAGCATAAAAACACATCTTTTCCATATTGTGTTTATCAAATGGCCAGAAATAAAAGAAAAATGCATTGACTTCTGTTATGCAAGATAACAGACTCACTGCCATAACTATATGTAGACCAACCATGTTTACATGAGTTATCAACCCCATTTTGACATTGGTAAGACTTTCAACCGCCTTTCAAATTCAAGTCTATCCCTGTCATGTTAGATTTGGTAAAGATTTCAGGAGCAATACTTACTGACATTACACACAGGGGTTCGCACTGTTTTTTAACCAACAACTTTTGAGTAGCAAACACTCCCTTGTAGGTTTGAGAATTGGGTAAAACAACTTTTAGTTTGCTCAGAGAAGAGAGGCACTGATCAGTTTAATTTTTGACTATTTAAATAGTGTCAGCACATGTACAAAAACCTTTAGAAGTCACATTACACTGGCATGTTTCACAAATTACTTTTCTAAGCTCTGGTAAAGTTTTACAAGTATTAACTACAGGGGATTTTATGCTGCAGTATCAGAGTGACCATTTGGAAAAAATGGCATCAAAGCTGAGCGCAGTTCCACATCCAGCTCACTTGACATACTGTAAGCATTCTCAACAGTAACAGGGTTTTTGGATGCATATAAAAAAAATAAAAAAAAATTGGCACCTACCAAGAATGTTTTGGCCTTCCATTTAAAAAAAATGAAAATCACCAGGACTGTCAAAAATATTTTTAACTTGTATTTTCTTTTTAAGTAGGGTTCAATTTACTCACTAAAATACATTTTTGTTTTGTTAATGGCTGAAATTAACAGGAAAATGAATTAACTTCTTTTAAGTAAGGTAACACACTGTGCCTTAACTGTAGGCAGACCAAATGCACTTACATACATTTTCACACCCCAAAGGCCAAGAAAAATGCAGTGTGACACTGACTAACAAGCCAATTACCAATCACAGCAACCAATCCCTGCAGCAGATCTGAGCTACCATCAGCCCAGGTTAGCCAGCCTGTTTCAGGCTCATTTGCATTCTTTCACTTTGTATTTGTCAGTGTCATGACTTTATTCTTTACCTGTGCCACTTCTCCTCTGTCACATATTTCACCCTCTATGTATTTGTACACCAGTACAAACATTAACTTTTTGGCCTCGCTCCCTGTACCTTTCCGCAGGTGTCTCTGGATCAAGAGCTGAATGCTTTTGTTCTGCGGTTACTGGCCCCACTAAGTTACTGACTACTTATTGTTCTACTGTTTGCCATTTCTCTATGGTCCCCCCCCCCCCTTTGCTACCCTCTCATTCTAACCAGTTGAGGCAGATAGCCACCATCCCTGAGTCTGGTTCTGCCAGAGGCTTCTTCCCATTAAAGGAGTTTTTCCTCCCCACTGTCACCTAAAGGGAATCACTTTAAGGTCTTTAAGTATCCTCAAATGACTGCTGATGCAAGGTGCTGCTATTTAAATAAAACTGCACTGAACTTGAAATTATCCCCTTTCTTTTAAATCATTGAACAACGTGACTTTTGGTCATTGCTAACATACAAACTTTTCTTTATTCAAAAGCAGTTCAACCACTCTGTCGCACACAGCAGCTGATTTCTTCAGGCATAGTGCCAGCTTCATATCTGTGGACTTAAGTGTGGAGGTGGATCAATGACGTAGCCCACACATAGTGTTACTCCTGTTTGGGGTAGCACCCTGTTGCTTCTCTTACCATTTGTTGGCGAACTCAAATATGAACTTTACCCAGCAACAGTAATGGGTACATAAGTGGACTGAATCATGTTCCCTTATCTGTAAACCTAAAGGAACACTAACTAATGTTCCAAATACTTAAGGGCCTCATATGAAGTTGAATATTTAACCAGACCAGAATCCAGTAGAATCCAACATTAACTCTTGTAAAAATGGGCTGGCATTCAATTTGCAACCAATACAGCTTAGCATTGACTCTCCAAGTCTCTGCTGAGCTGTATCCCTCCAGTGTAGTTGCACTGGAGGGATACAGCTAAAAGACCATTCTTCCAAAATATATTCCCTTATTTTGGTGTTTGTAATGATGGTGACAGAGCGCTGTCTAACTTTTTTTTCTGTGTAATGCAAAGGACATAACATTTGACTCCATGCTTAGAGCATTGACTCTAAGGGAACCACTGGATCCCCTCACTGTAGGGGTCAAGGGCTCAGATTTTCCCATTAATTTGTCACATTTGTAAATAAGACCTCCTGGGTGTTAAAGTTTTGCTTTAACTGATGTTACTTGTTTCATTTAATTAAAAGTTACCTGGGGTAAAACAACATTGCAACAATTTAAAAACTACTTCCAAAGTTATTAAAATTGGCACTCAAGTTGCCCCCTTCCTTTCCTACACGTTTTGAGATGTGAATTCACTACAAAGACCTTTCATGACTTTAGCTAATAGCTTAAATGAAATGCCTTTCAACCATAAGCATGAAATGTTACGCTCTTAAATGTTTGTGCTCATTTGAGCCTTGACAGATGTTGGTGCAATTACACATAGTTGCCCAACTCGCTGGGTGGGGTGGGATCTGGCAGCCTCAGTCAATCCTCGCTTGTCATTTTAGCCTGCAGGTGTTTAAGTTACGTTTAAAAAAAAAAAATACAGCAGGTTAACACCTACTTTAGGCTGTCTTACACGTTCACACCCTCACTGAGGGATCCACTACAGTAAAATGATTTATGGCAGCTCTCTTTTCCACGTGACCAACAATCTAATTAACTTCATTAAACTCTTTCTTACCCCACAATTCCTTCTGAGTAGTTCCTTTCTTTCCATGGCGTGCCCGTGTAACTACCATAGCCTCCCGTGTTCAAGCCGCTGCCACTATTCAAGAGGCTGGAATTAAATCCGAAAGTGCTAGCTTTGTTGTCTCTTTTTCTTTTGTTGGGGTGTCCGTCCGTGACTCCCCTCCACAGCACAGCGACCCCGCTGCCCTGCTGCTGCTGCCCCCCTCCACCGACACCGCCCCTACCAGCGGCTCGGTTGTTGTGGTTGCTATTAGTTTCAAGTGGTATAAAGTCCCGCTGTTCTGTCAATTCTCCGTCCCCCATGGAGGCCGACATCCCCTGAGTCTTGGCTTCTCCGCTGCCGGTGTTTGAGTCGGGTGCCCCGTTTCCTTCGGCGAGGACGGCTCCCGACGCCCCGTTGACTGTCGCTTTTAGGCTCGTCGTGCTCTGAGATCCAGTGGTGTAGCTGTTATTCACGTACAAGTAGCCAAGTCCCTGTGTCGTCTCCCAAATCTGCATCCACAGGTTGTTAGCGGGTCCACGTTGTTCTGGCTGAAACCAGGCGATTCTCGGATCCATCAAATGACACTGTAGGCAAACCGCCCCCCCCGCCCCACCACCACCACCACCGAGCAATGCTCAGCTAGTGTGCAGCTAGCCAGGTCGCTGGCTAACGTTAGCTAGCCTGCTGTAGCCTCGTTATAGCTGCTGCCCGTTACTTCTAGAATCTACTAAAACACGCTCCCTAGTAGTGGCGATGAAGACAGTTGTCAACCAAAAGCATCCACAGGAAATAAGTCAAGAGCGCGAGTCAGGTATTAAAAATGGTAGCTGAAGCCAAAGTTGTTGCAGGAGACTAAAGAAACGTGCATACGCCGCTGGTAGCAGTGCCTCTCTGACCCTTTCCTCCAGATCGTGGGTCCCTCAATGGCGGCGTGTATATCTGTACTTCGCATGCGCGGAGCGAGTGGGGAAAAAAAGGGGCGGGGAAACTGTTGTTACGCAACAGACGACTTATTTTATTTGGTTACATAACAACATCTGATTCTCCTTATTTCATGATTATAGTTGGGGAAAGCATGGGAAACTCGAGATAAATAGTCTATCAATAACAGGCTTAATGAAGTCAATTTCAAGATGCTACAAAGAATTTAACCAGTGAAACTAGTATTGAAAACATTCAAAATTAAGCCATTTCCCATCTGTTTTTACACTGTATACATTTGAGGATGTTCAGCATGGATGTAACCAACTTTCTAGAGAAGAAACTCAGGATATGTTTGATGTAATATTTTTTATTTTAGTCAAGATAAAATTGGGGGGAAAAACTGCTGTATGTCTTAGTATTGTTCATTTGTTTTGGAAAATTCCATATTCACAAGAACAAATTGGCACACAAGTCAACCTTCCTACACTTCATTAACAAGTTTAACATTATAGTATCACATGTAAAGTAAAAATCAAAAAAGATATTACAACCATTACCTTTTTCAATGAATATAATGTGCTACATATAACAGACACGTCATTACATGTAACTGATTTTTTTTCATGTTGCCTTCTTTCATTTGTTCCATATTTGTCCAGTTTTCTTACCATTATTTGTGTGTTTACCATTTTTGCACCTTTGTTTATAATGCTGAAGAAAAATAATTTCTAATTCATTATTCTGTGAAAGTAAAATGGACACTTTGAGCAACATAGACTTGTAATCACACCAATAATCGCCCAAGGATGGGTTTAAGTACCAATGAATATACTAGAATGCAACTTTGAAACAAAACTCACGAGATATTAATGTGCAGTAAATATTATACTTCACACACAGAGAATCCACAATTTAACAGCTTGCAGGTGAGGAAGTAATATAAATTTCTAACCGGGTCATTTAAAAAAAATAAATAAAAAATCAGTGTTGCTATCAATATATTCATTTTTTTCAGTATTTGACACTTTGTACAATAATTTGTTATCTTATCTGAATAAAGATATTCTCAATTTCCCAATCCCCAAAGACAATGCAGTTTAAGCATTTTAAATTAATTAATTCCAATAATTCCAAATATATGATATGCTGGCCTTTGTTTTACTATTTTGCTGTTATGGTGGGAAAAGTGGCTGTTGCTGCATATTCTGTATATTGGGCCAGTGCCCACCATCCCTCCACGCGCCCATAAGGAACCAGGGGTCACTGAACGGTTTGACGAGTAGGGACATGATGCGAGTTATATGATGTGGCTTTTGCAGTCATCAGATCTCAACCCAACTGAACACCTATGAGAGATTTAGGACCAACACGTAAGACTACACTCTCACCCACCCTCATCAAAACACAACATGAGGGAAAATATTTTGGAAGAATGTTGTTCGATCCCTCCAGTAGATTTCCAGAGATTTGCAGGACATATGCCAGGGTGCATTGAAGCTGTTCAACACCTTAGGAAGACAATTTATGTTGGGTTTTTTCCTTTAATGTTTCCACCAGTCTGTATTTGAAAGGAGATAAAAAAGATTCCTGAAACCTTTCACATAATGCAGAAGAAAAACAAACATTTTAAGAAATCAGGATTTATTTCAAAAAGGGTATTCCTTCACAGCCTGATGACATATTCATACGTTCATATTTTATTTTTTACTGAAACCAATAACAAGCAATTTCAAGGGTATTCTGTTGAAAAGCTGTAATAAACCCCAGCAAGAAAAGCTGACTACTTTTGTCAGCCATGTAAAGCTTGATGATCCCCAGATCAGGTGGAAAACACTGTTCCAGGATTCACATAGTTCAGATCTGCTCGGCTGCAGAATAGGACATGTCGCATGTAGCAGGAATTCTGGAAGCCGACTGATCACTGACCTATTTGTTTTAATGACAAAAATATATTTCTAATTTGTTATTTTGTCAGATACTTTATAGTGTTACTGATAGATTTTTAAAAAATTAAAAAAAAAAACAACAAAAGCCGTCACTACAATCCCTCTTATAGCTATTTGAATATTTTGAACAGATCAGCCTTCTTGTAGCAGCGCTGCAAACAGCAATGTTAAGCCCCCATTGAAACAGGACACCCATAAGAAAAGCTGGCATCAGATCCCCACACCTGATCTCTTAAAAATGATTCAATAAAACATAAATATCCAAACTGAAGTCTGATAATCATTTTGAGTTAAATTTAGGTGGGAATAAACTGTTAACTGCAACATACAGTAATAGTTATTAGTCTCCACCCTTGCTCTGCACAACAAATAAACATTCACATCAATAACTAAAACAGTAAACCATTATTTAGAGAATATAAACATAAATACTTGATGGTTTCACAACCATTACTCTCATTCTATGCTCCTGCTAGCATATTTGTCCAAACCAAACAGGTTTTACTAGTCACAAAGTCCTCATTTTTTCACCACTTTCTCCAGATAACCAATAAATCTTCTCAGGTTCACTTTGATGTTATCCAGCACACACAGCTGCTGAGGGCTGTATTTGCCTTTTCCTTCTTTACGAATCTAGTAGAGGGAAAAAACAATTGTTATTCAATAGGTGGAAAAAAATCTCACACTGTATTGGAAAGATAAGACGAAAACAAATGCACTTAGAAATTACAAAAGAAAAAAATACTGAAAAATCACCAAGAGCAGAGATCAGTAAAGATGAATTAATCTTTGTTACCTTGGCTTTGAAGACGGGCTGAAGTGCCTTCAGTGCAGGCAGTAAACTGATGTTTTTTGCAGCTGTCTCTGCCTCCTCTCCATCCGCAAACACGTCAAACAGAGCGTCAAGGGCTTCTCCATTTACAACCAGGTCAGGATCCCTTGTGGCAACTTGAAGCAATGCGTTTCCGATCATCTGTGGAAGCAGAGGTTCTTAGAGAAAGAACAACTTTTCCAAAAGAATAAAAGAGATAAAAGGGATACCTGGAGGGTTTCTGCAGTGCCCTTCTCTTTGGCTAATGTGCTGCCAGTGATGCCAAGAATGGCGACGGCGTTGACCCTCACGCTGACAACATCACAGCGAGTGGCTGCTTCGCTCAAGCTCATCAGCTGCTGGGGGGTCATGCACTAGCAAAAACAAAATCCAAACACGCAGATACTGAGCTGACAGGAATAAACACAGTCAACAGAGATAAGTGTGAACTGGCAGTGGATTTTAAAGTTTAGTTCAAAGCAGAAACATTCAGGTCTGTCTTTATGCATGGCTCTAACATGGGGAGTATTATTCAGACTCTACAGCTTTATCATGTCTTCTGCAGCCAGGATAACAACAAAGAAACTATGTAACTGGGTAACTGGGATATGCAAGATCAAGCATTTTTACTATTGACCTTCAGCTAGTGGCGAAAAGTCGGGATATCTTGACTTCAGCTGCACACACTTTGACCTGTTTTTTTTTTTTGTAATCTTCAAAAGTGATACTGTTATTTATCCCCCTGTACCTGGGGGATATTTTTGGAGGCAATCATCAGCAAAAGAGACCGCATGGCACTGATGACGGCCTCTAGGAACTCCTCATCTTTGGGAATCTCTGAAAGAAACAAGTGTAGTTTCTATTTATAGTTTCTATTTTCATTACTCACAAACACACACACATTGTTTTCCTTTCATGTGAATGTCTGTATTCTTTAAACAGAAAAAGAACAAATAGTGATATTTAACATGCTATAATATTGCAGAAAAAGTTCTATTAATGTGAGACCTGCGGCACCAAAGACCAGTGAGGATAGGTGCTGCGCTGCTCCCTGCAGGGCTGTTGCACCACCCAGAGACTCTGCATCCATGGTTGAGAGGATGCTATGAAGACATGTCAGGGCCCGGGATTGAACGCGCTGCATCCTAAAAAGAAGGTGAGACTTTTTATTTAAAACTGTATAAACGGCAAAGGACAAAGATGGTCAAATTCAGACAGTGAAGTTCACAAGAAGAAGAGAAGATGATTACTTTTTTATCAGGCCTCTCCAGGAGGGATTCTGACGGCACACATCCTCAGCTTCCTTTTTAGGGAACTCTGTCTTTTTGAGAACCTTAAATCAGGGGGGAAAAAAAATGTCACACACCTTTTACAGGTTTTAGGAGTGGTTGCATAAGTCCATATACTGTATGTGAAAGTGAAATCTCTATTAAACTTCACAGGTAATTCAATCTCAGCCTGGGGGTGAAGATGGGTGAGGTTCACCGCATAATCAATCACATCTGAGGTTGGTAATTACAGTGACGCATGCAAAAATGACAGCTTAACAACATTCACATGCTTGTCTAAGCTTTGTGACGCTGTGATGAACTGACTGAGTTGTGGTGTGACTGAAGAAGCAGACTGTCATTTGCCTTTTGTGGTATGCTGTGGTTGATCAAAGCCCCTTGAACTTCAGCTGACAAGCACAATGGAGACATCAGATTGGACACTGCATCACAAAGGCCATCAGGACCCATGTCGCTTTCATCACTGCTCGATTCCTCCTCCCACTCGTCATCAGAAGGGTCTTAACAGGTGTACACACAGAGAATTAATTAGAGAAATTACCCACAAAGGCATTTTTTAGCGGCTCAAATGAACTGTTTGTGTGTGTTTCTTGCTATAATAGCTTTTCCGATAGACAAACACATAGTTGGTGGCTGTGTCACAGGAAATAAATTTGATGAAAAGTGCCTGGGGTCAGCACGGCTGTCCATGGCCACAACACTCACCGTCAGAGCAGCACATGTTGACGATGATCTCCAAGGACGTTTGCTGGGCTGTCAGCAAGGCCGTTGCCTCCCTCAGCTCCTCCTTCCCCCTCTGGACAAAATCAGGCAGCCATGTGAGTCAACATCCTACTAAAACAATGCCTTTTAGCACTCTTATCACCCAGTCTGGGTTCAGCTGTCCACCACAAAAGAAGAATTAATCCTACAGATGCACTCCAATATGTCCAGCTGCACTTTCTTTGAGTTGTGATAAGCATTAAAACCTAGTTTAAAGGTGCCACGTCTGAAGGAATCATTACGTCTAATTTGATCTTATTTATTTAGAGGCACTTATTAAAACTGTGTCTGCCTGACAGAAAAATGGTTTGCTCCAGATGAATCTTTAAACTGGTAAACTAGGAAGAACAAAGCCTAAATCCAGATAACCCCATTGTGTAACCCACAGTATTAGAGGGTATTTTGATACATTGCCATGAATGTCATCCGCAATCTTGGGGCCATGGCTCTGACTGAGCTGGGAGGGACAGCTCTGTCTCGCCAGAGTCAGGTCTGGGGACTGTCAGCGTGGTGGAAGCCAGAAGTTGGTCCTCAGCTGAACCTTGCTGGGTGACCCTAATCTGTTCCCCCTAAACCCGACAGTTTGTCTGCCCTGTCAGTCTGGCTTGCACTTCAGGATGACTCACATGCCACCTTTTCAGCTGGCATTAATGTGCACCTCAAAAAAAATAAAAAATAAACCCAAAACAAAACAGGATTGTTCCTTTGCCGTAAACAAATATTTCCATTATATCTCAACCTTTAAAACCTCTGAAAAATGATCCTAAACTTTGACTTATGAGTCATAAGAACCCTAACTCTAAAAAAATCACTTAAAAATTTGGCCTAAAGAAGAAAAGCAAAGTAAGTGATTTTCTTCCCAATTGAAAGTGTTTAATAAGGGCCAAAATCTCTTCTATCCAAAATGCCCTCTGTCAAGCACTGAATTTGCCAATAGGAAGCCACCAGTGGCCCTGCATGTCAAAGCTCTCTTGTGCATGACAGACTGTATGCTCTGTGCTGATAAATAAATTAGAGGACAATGTATGTGCAATAAGATAATATTGGTCAATATATCAGACTAATTGACATAATAATTGAAGCATGCAAATGGTTTACCGAGTCCACAGCTCAGCCTGTATGCCCAGAGGGTCCACATACACAAAAACAAGAACATAGAAAATACAGAATTTTAATACTAACTGGAGCATAATTAGTTCAGTGCCCATATGACAGATCAGACAGTTTGGATGTATGAAATTGCTCCTCAGCTTGGTTTTGTTAAAGTGTGCCTCAGGGATGGCAAGAGATTATACATACAGGCAGGAGATCGGAGAAGTCATTATCAACTTTCACAGCTTTGCCATTCCTCCTTTGTTTAGGTGCTTCCTCCTCTTCGATCATCTCCTCCTCAGCGAGCTCTCCTTGAGCTTGGTCCTCTACGTCAGACGCAGCTGGGATGTTTCTGTGACAAAGCTCCTCTGTTTGTCTTAGTTCAGGTATCAGCATACCTGCGTCCAAATCCAGACACTGTGATAAGGTGGCCACCACAGCGTTGAGGGTCTCGGCCTGACGGGCAGCAGGCAGACTACCCTTCATGTTCCACAGCGTCCCTGAGTGACACATCAGGCAGAGTAAAGGTTCAGGCAGGGACATTACAAACAGTAATTTATTCAAATTCCTGTGCTACTCACTTTGTGTAATTGTGGTTAAGTTGCAATAAAGTTTTAACCAAAAAAAAAAAAAAAAAAAAGACATGAAAAGGGACAAATTGCACCTGCAGCCAGTGTCCTGAGGAGAGTTTGTGCCATGCCTGGCTGAGATGACAGCAGCACATTCTCCAGGGCTCCAAGCACAGCAGCGTTCATGCTACAAAGCAGCTCTGGGTTATCCTCAGTCACAGTGTGCAAACAGTGGGCTGGGGAACACAGAGTAGAGAGCGTTTAAAACTGCTTTCTAAAAAAATGAAACTACATTAGTTTGAGGTTGGGCCTGATTAGAGCTTACTAACAACATTACAATTTCTTTAACTCCCTGCAGTATTCAAGAATATCAAAGTCAACATAACAGGCTACATGCTGCTATAAGTTTCATCTTTACTCTCTTTTCTTGACTTTATTTTAAAGCTTTTATCATTTGTGTTGATACTGAAATATTACTTTTCAGTCTCACTAATAAATACATTATACTTTTATGCTTAATTGGCACAAAAGATGAAGAGTAAATCAACACATTATGGTTTTCCCTTATTCCTGGAGTCCATTACATCCTGGTACTAGTGTCATACTAATGGTACAAATGTGTAAAGTATTAACCTAATGCTCGACAATAATTGTATCTCACAAAATATCAAACATTTCCTTAAGAGTACAGACCCGAAAACCTTCTTTCATTCTCACCAGCAATTGACTTTTTCAAAGTTTAAATAAAATAAATGAATTACATACAAATATATATAGATGTATTACAGTAGTAGGCATATGTTAACAAGACAAATTCTAAAGAGGGCCTGCCTCTATTGCTGGAGTCACTGGCATTCAAGTTCTAGTTAATCCACCTCACAAACTACCAGAGCTGGATAACCCAGCAGTAAAATTAATGCTTATGCACAGTTTCATGTTAGTGAAGATCTAAATGTCAGCACTGCTTAGAGGTGTGTGTCTTAATATCTGGACAGCTAAATGAAGATGGTCACAGAAAACCTACGATATACACTTTTATTAAAAAAAAAAAAACTCTAACTCTCTAATATCTTAGACATACCAGCAGATATGGCTAGTTCCACATTGTGTGGGTCTCTCGCCAGGCACTGGACGACCACATCTAAGAGACCCAATTTGTTAAACACAGACAGCGCTTGGCTGCTGCTCTCACTGCAAGATAAACAAAAAAATACACAGCATGTCTGGGTCAATAAAAATGATTTATCAGAAACAAGGTCAGGAAAACCAATGCAGGGAATAAACTCACAAATATAATGGGAATTTTATGGATTTTTTTCTATCTTTATGTAGTTAATAGACACAGACTACCCTCATGAGCTGCAAACTGGTGAATGGAGGAATGTTGTGGATTCTCCCCAAAGGCACTTTAGTCAGAGATAAAGGAAGGCCAGGATTGTTTTAAAATTATTTTAACCAGTTTTGTCAACCTATTTTTTTTTTTTTTAAATATGGTAACACACACTCAATAGCTTTACTGTAGGGGACTGATTGTGCATGCACACATAGTTAGTTACCAATGGTCCATTCTGAGTCAGGAAAAAAAACTGCCTTCAATGAAAACAAGCGAGGACAACTTACCACAAATTCCACAGTAAGTTTACGGCTTCATTAGCTACATCCTCCACTGCATTACTCTGGTCTTTCATCGACACAACAGCACTTTCAAAACCAGCACAGCACTGGAAAGAAAATGACAAATATTTGTTGCAAATACTAACAAAACAAGTGAAACAGGTCTGAACTTTCCAATCATCCATCTTAACATGTTTAAATATTTTCTGACACTAAAACTGTGTTTGAAAAAGAAGTTGACCAGCAACTCTTCATGGCTCATTAACTTTACACAAAGGTCAACAGCGAGCTTGGATTTGATTGGAGTCCATTTATATACCCAGTAATATATTTGCTCTAAAATAAGAACTAATTGCTGAGGATATCATAGTTGATGTTGCTGTAACAGCTGCTGATGAGGAGGAACTGAAGTGATGGGGTGAGCGAAAAGCAGCGGTGGAGTCTCACCTCTCTAAGCAGTGCTGTCAGAGGAGTCATGACGTCGTGCTTCACCATGTCCTCACACACCTCCTGACCTCCACATGCACTCAGATTCCTGTCAGGGACAGACACACACAGACGCACACTCATCAGTCACTCAGAGGAGATTCACTGTCAGAGATGCTGTTTGCGTTTGTTTGTGAGAGGAAAAGAGAGAGGTGGGGAGCCAGGAGATCCACTGTGAGCAACGGTTTTATTTTGATTTTGAGAACACAAAAATGCTATTTAGGATTTACCGAAAGGACTCAAGTCAGACTACAAGTTAATGTTATATTAAAATTTTTTTTTTTTTTTAAAGTGTTGAGTCTGAAGAGGACAGTTACAGTTATGATTATAACTGTTGCAGTGGTTGAAACTGTTAAGTCATAATAGGGAATAACAGATAACATGCAAGTGAGATCTGTTTTCCACATCAGCAAATATCATTAAAAGCATCAAAAGTCAAACTGTAAACATCATGACAGAATGACAGGAGCCATCAAATCACCAAAATCCTAAAACCACCCAACCTTTTTATTGTAGCATGGCGCCCCCTGTAGAAGTGATACGACAAACAGCTCTGTGCCAACCATACACAGGGTATTATACATAATGTAAAGCACTGTGCAAAAGTCTTGAGCCACACCTCATTTCTTTATCTTTTTCTAGGAAAATTGGAAATAGGTGCAGAAATTTATTGAAACGTGCAAACATAAGTGGAAATACAGTATATATGTCAAAAACAGAGTTTGTACAATTATAACAAGTTTCAAAGTCAATATTTGACATGATCGCCTTTATTCTTCAACATAGCCTGAACTCTCTTAGGCAAGGTTTCTTGTAATTTCTTTAAGTAGTCTTCAGGAATAGTTCTCCAGGCTTCTTGAAGGACATTCAAAGCTCTTCTTTGGATGTTGGCTGCCTTTTGTTCCTTTCAAGATGATCCGACACTGCTTCAATAATGTTGAGATCCGGGCTCTGGAGAGGACAATCCATGACTGATAGTGTTCTATAGTGTATTTTTCTATCCAGGTACGCTTTTAATGCATTAGCACTGTGTTTGGGATCATTGGTATGCTATAAAATGAAGCTTTGCCAATCAGATGCTTTCCAGATAGTATTGCATGGTGGATCAAAATCTGACGGTACTTTTCTTTGTTCATAATTCCATCAATTTTAACAAGATCTCCAACACCACTGGCTGAAATGCAGCTCCAAACCATGACAGAGCCTCCACCGTGTTTTATAGATAGCTGCAGACACTCACTGTTGTACCTCTCTCCTGACCTCCTCTGCACATACTGACGATAATTTGAACCAAAAAAATAGATAACTTTTTAAGCCTGCTACTTCTTCCTTTGTCCTCCACTTGCCCAGTTTCTTCAAATCTTTTAAGGACACTGCACACTAAACTAAGATATGCCAAGTTTTCAGCTAGTAGCTCTTTGAGAATCATCTTGTTGGTGCAAAAATACTATTTAAAAAAAAGCAGAGAACTATTGCTCAAGACCACTTTAAAAAATTACAAGAAAGTCTGGCTCCTTAGAAGCAACATATAAAGAAATGAGGGGTGACTCAAGACTTTTGCACAGTAACGTATAGCTGTTTTCATTGAATTTTGGACAATTTTCTGAGAACTAGGTCGGGATATTCTCCACAGTTGCTGCTTCTCAGATGTAGCACAAAGTGGGAAATAGCCCAGTTCAGACATATTGGCACTACTAGAAATACTCTGTGTGGTTTAGATACAGTATTTAGCACTATAGCCTCACAGCAAAAAGGTACTGGGCTTGAATCTGCTGGCTGACTGGGGCCTTTCTGTATGGAGCTTGCATGTTCTCCTTGTGTCTGTGTGGGTTCTCTCTGGGTCATCCAACTTCCTCCCACAGTCCAAAGACATACATGGTAGGTTAACTGTTAGACTGAAGACCTGTCCAGGGTGCATCCCGACTTTTGCCTACGACTCTAAATTAGATAAGTGGTTAAGAAAATGGATGTTTGGTTTTGTGTGAGGGATCTACCTGGATAGCGTGTGCGGGAGGCAACACATGACGCCCACTCAGTAGAGGTAAACGCACTGGACTATGACCTGCACTATTTGTGTTCTAACATGCAATTTTGTCAAGTAAGTACTAGAAAGGTTCAGGGTTGCAGTATGAGTGAAAACGGATTATATCTAATACCACACTGATTGTAGAGGAAGAAAATAAGCCTACCTTACTCTAAGATGACCTTTTGGTTTGTGATCATTTTCTCCCACATTTTACTGTGCTTTTGTTTCACTTTCTTTAAGTATACTAACTTTTTTTGGTACATTTCTTAACATCACTAGTGCTTGCTAAAAACTGGTAAACAAATGGTGCATGACGTATGTAAACAAACACATAGCATGTGTAGCAAATAAAGTAAAATCTATAAGGGGGCCCGATTACATGGCACAACTTGAATTATTTTATTTTATGTTTTATTTTCCTGAATAGACTCTTTTTAAACTGCAGAAGCATGTGAGTGACAATTGTTCACGGCAGAAAAAGCACAGATGTTACTAATGACAAAGAAAAGAAAAAAAAAAGAATCACTTCATTATGTTCTTCAGAATTAGTTTCAAGGCCAAAGTAGTGTGCATGCTGGCTTGATCAAAGACAAGACCCACTGGTAACAATATTTATTTTAGGAGTGCTTCTCTGCAAAGATAATTCAAAATTTCTCTTGTGAAAAAACATCCATCTGTCTGTATTACCACATGATGAGTAGAGGAAACTGTGAGGAATAAGCTGAGGAAACCGCCTCTTCTTGATAATTCTCATTTCATTACTTGCTGTTTTTGGAACCAAGACAGACTAAGTACAACAAAAAAGCATTAATCAAAATATGTACATACAACTAAACTGATGACCAAAGGAGGTTTAAACAGCCTGCCTAATACTGTGACTGCCCTCCACCTGCCACTTAAACAGCTCTGAACCACTGAGGCCATTTACAGATGTCCTGTGATATCAGGCACAAAGGTGACAGCACGGGATGCCCTAAAATCCTTTATGCTGCAATGTGGGGCCTTTAAGGTTCAGACTCGTTCTTATAACAAGTCCCACAGATGCAGACACAATTTTGGGAAATTTGGAGGTTGAGCCAACATCTGTAACGCTTTCTCTTGTTCCTCAACAATTTTTGTGGTGTGGCAGGGCACATAGCCTACTGAAAGAAGACACTGCCATTATGGAACAGTGTTGTCCTGTGTTGGTGCCTTCTGAGAAGCAGCTCAGGTTTGAGAACAGATTATTTAGTAGTGTTTCTAGCAGACATTGGACAGAATTTGTGGGCTCCATCTACCAATCACTGCTGAATTTCTTATGTTTCCCTCTCCCAGAGCCACTGACATCAATGGTAATAACTTTGGGCTCAGCAATTTTGTGGTGAGGTCCTGGTGCCAGGTTTTTGGCAGAAATGCATAGAAGTGACTCTAGTCTGAGCACTGGCACCACATCCACGGAAAAGAGGTAATGTTATATCCTTCTACCGTGTCTTCCCCAAGTAAATGACACACACGCACCCATGGTGTCAAACAAAATATCAATCTCCAGATAAGCTACCTTCTTAAATTGCTCCGGGGTACATTTCTGACACTCGCATGCTCATTGTAGGCACTTTTGGCAGTGAACAGGGGTCAGCATGGGCCCTGTGTTCTGACACACTTCTATCATAGCCAGCACTGAGGTTTTCAGCAATTGTAAGAAACCCGGATTAGCTGTTGCACTCAGACTCACCTGAGTGCTCCAGTGGCAGTCTCTCTGACAGCCAGGCTGCGGTCCAGCAGCATGGGACCCAGGCGTCTAACAGCATCCCTCTGGAGGAACCCTGGGATGGTCTGACTCTGCTGCACCACCCGAGAAATGCTGGCACATGCAAACTCTCGCACATCAGCGCTGGGACTCTGCAACTATGGAAAATGTGTTTAAACGCACGTGACACCCACTATTATAAACTGAACTGCTGATGTGTAGTCATCCAAAGTATCTCCAGGTGCCCACTTCTAACATGACATATAATAAAAGGATGTAAAAATCCGATGACCACACGCAAATTCATTGAAGTCACTGAATATAAAGTGGGAGGCAATAAACATAAAAAAAATTAAAAAAAATACAAGAAAACACATAAACATGAGCATTAGAACTTTCAAATTTAGAGACTTTCGTGTAAAAACGAGTTAGGATTATGTTCCTACTTTCTCCAGCAACTCCGCAGCTGGACAGCTATCGTCACCGTGCTCTTCCTCATCCACTTCTTTCATAGCAGTCACCGGCAGTCCGACTGAGTTGAACTGCGGACGTTTAAATTTAGTGGTTTTACTTTTACCCATCTTACGTGATTATTAAAGTGCGAGCCGCGCATATAACGCCGTCTTTCCTCTTATACTCTCAGGCTGTTAGCGATCAAACACACGCTCCGGTTTCTGCCTTGTTGGAGGCCATGTGGAAGACTGTTCCCTGCCGTAAAGCGTTGGTTGCTAAGAGAAAGCACGACGCTGTCGCAAAAAATACAGGGGCTACGCCTGTAACAAACTCCACAGGAGGAGGATTTATACCCAACAAGAAATAAGAGACAGCTCAGATATTCTCACACCTAATGTATTTATTTATTAGGCAAATAACCTTAAAAATAGAAACATTTCGATAAAATACATGTTCAACAGAAACAGAAATAAACACTCTGAATGTGTAAAATATGTCAAAGGTTACATGAGCAAATCAGCAGCTTCAATGGTGACATCAACACAGAGACACTTAAAAAAAGGCCCTCTCAGTTCATTTCTTTGCTCCAAATGCATTTCCATTTCCCATCATGACTAATCTGCCTCAGAGCATCCAAGGGACTCAAAGACACATAAGGCAATCAACAAAGATGAGGCCTGAGAGCCCACGAGCGTGCGGTCACTGGATGTTCGGTCGTGGTTTGAGAATAAGTTTCCCCGTCTGTGAAAGGAACAAAAAAAAACAAAATAATTTTACAGTAACACAAGATGTCCCTAAAGACTACAGATCAGAACAATAAAAATCAATGTGCTGACTCACATCATCACAGGACATGTTGTATTCTGCTAAAACTGTGCGGCAGCGGGCAGCGATACTGCAGGGGCAACGGTCAAAGATGATAACCAGAAGTGTGAACAGGAATTAATCACGTCTATGTGAGGTATTTAAACCTGACAAAACTAGCGATGCACCAAGCCAACTTCTTCAGTCCCGTTACTGACACAGCTACCTTGGCTTTGGGTATCTGTTAATGATACTGAGCACCAAGCTGAAACCAGTGTTAAATTAATAAGCTTGATTCCTCACTGTGAGAAAGAGAGTGGGACTGAAGTCAAATAGGTTGCTTAGAAAGGTTCTAAGCTGAGTGAAGTGACGCAGAAGTACCTGCATGGCAGCCATAATAAGAGCTGGTCGAATTCTCTAAATACTAAGGAAAGGTGCTTTAGTGCTTTATTACCTCCTTAAACACAGGATACACTGGATCACCCTTTATGAAACGAAAGGCAATAATACCATCCCACAATTCGTTAAAATAATCAACATAACTGACAAGTGGCATGTAAATGTTGATTAACAGTGTTTTCCATTTCATGCCATAACCTGCTGATATGCTTTGAACTTTCAACGACAGGCTGTTAAACCTGTGTACTCTGAACATTATACTGCTGTGAAAATCTGCTTATCAAGTTGTTGCCTTGTGTGAAGAATCTTTGTTTATATTGGGGGAAAAAAGCTCTATAAAAGAAAGACTATAAGCTGTATTAAACTGATCAAAGTGAATTTAAGGTTTACCATGACTCAGTTTGTATTAGTTATGTCCATTACTGTATCGCCAGTATTTAGCATTATCATGAATTAATTTGACTTCAGTTACAGAAGGCCTCAATAAAGGCAGAAGTTAGAAAGGATCATCTCTCCAACGGGAAGAGAAAATATGAGTGGACAGGGTGACCAATGTGACAAATATTTAATAGGTTATTTATTCTTATTTATTTAAAATGACAACCTTGGTAATAAAGTGATATTTTTCCACTGGTGGTTCTCTTTTATATGACCTGCCTGAAATGCGATAAGAATGCATGGGGCAAAGTGTCTAAGGTGAGCTTTCTTTAGTCCATCTTATGTGTGTTGTAGTTTCACCACATCAGATATATGTCAACATCAACCATTATCACATTACTAAGCGATCTGATGTGGGTACAGTTGGATTCTCTTTTCCTAAGTCCTTATGAATTTCCTTCACACCTTTCCTTGACTTGGTCAAGGTGAAGTGATTTAAGAAAAACCACAGCCTGGGAATCATTATTTTATCTGCAAGGCAACATCAGGCTAGACTTAAACTGTAAGAAGACAACTTAATTTTCTCTTAGCTTTCCTTTAAGCCACCAGTGCACTGCTGCAGATGTGTGGCACAATAAACATAAACTGAAATAAATTGATGGGCCAATGTCATTGATACTCGATCTAGCTATATGGCTCAGTATCGGATCAGTGCATCACTAGACAAACCATGTGCATGTAATTTGTGTTTACTGACGCAGAAAAAAAAAAGGATACATTGATGGCGCTACAACTCGTTTGTGTATCCCAGCAAAGAAGAGAGCTATGAGAGTGATGCAGCTGATGGTGAAGAAGGGATGATTCCACAGGGATGAAAAGAAAGAGACCTGCATAACAAAAGGGGGAAAAGGGTTAGATTGTGATACTTAGGCTGGGTGTAAAATTGATTCTGTTGCACCTTTTAACAGAGGTTAAATGTGTTTGTCAGATCTGAAAATTTCATGTGGTCATCTCCTATACTTATGAAGTTATGAGGGGTCAGAAATGCTGGAAAAATTAAAACAAATTAAAATTTGCTTAATTCAGCCCAAGCATATATACTTCAACAGTCTTTAACTTGGACAGTTTTCTAAGTATGAAGGTAAAAATTTTGCATAACTTCAACTAATTATGCTAAAGGTATTGTACAAAAAAAAAAAAAACCCAGCTGGGAACTCTTTTCAGATTTGGGTGATCTTATATGGATTGACCCATGAAACATTTGCAGAAAAGTGGAAACTTCAAACCATGGACATATCCAGGGAGACCAGCTGGATGTTCAAGATATGCCATGGCTCATGGAGATGTTCAGACAGGCAGAGATAGCGATGAGGCTTGAGGAACAGATAAACTATTCATAAGGCCAGCCTAAAATTTGATCATGTGGTCAGTTATAGTTAAAAACCATGTGTGGACACTACACCTCGGATTAAAACTCATTTAAACTGTACTATTACTATTATTATCTATTAGAGTGTGAGGTCAATTTTATTAGAGAAAAATTGTTACCTAATGATAAAATTATACCATTTACTGCTGCCGGCTGTAGTGTTCAGTACAAGGGACACTACATATAATATATCAGTGATTTCTCTTAAAGTCAGAAATGACACAATTTGACACACTTTTCTCACAATTACTTACTTTCTGTGTGTCTGGGTCTATTAACCAGTTCCAAGCTCCAGTAGCCGTACAGACAGACACCACTATGAGAATCACTGAAACAAGACATAAGAGCGAGACACGAAATGTCTTGTACCCAAAGCAGTACATTGTAGATCTTTGTCTAACACTGGTGACAATACTAGCAGTCAGTTTGACATCGAGATTAACTTCTTTCAGGTTAATCACAATAACAAAAAACATGTCGACCATTCCATCTTCTCTGCCACAGTTTGACAACAAACGCTGACAGTTACTTACTTCTCCACCTGCCTGTGGCAGGTTGCAAACAGGAGACATATTCTGTCAGTCTTCTCTCAAAGGCCTTCAGGTCTGTAACAAAACAACAGGACCATGAGCAGACCAGATACTTGGTCTGTGTTTAGACAAAGTACCGCATATGTATGACCAAGAAACCGTTTGCTTTCCTTCATTCTCTTCCTCGACACATTGTCATAGATTTTGTCATAAAATAAGGCCAGCCTTAGCTCTAAAGCTCAGTTTTTGTTATCTCTGTATCTAAGTTGGTACTTCAAGTATGTAAACTGAAGACAGAAACCCACCGGTACTTAAAATGAAGCTCTTATATACCCTCAGCGGTTTGCTACACTTTCATTTCCAAGCTGATTGTTACGTTGACTTCATGAAACGATGTTGCTGCCTATGAACCTCCAATCCCAATAACAGAAACTAGCAGACTTAACAAAAAGGCATGTGTTGGTTTCTAACTAAACAAGAGTATCAACGGCTGAATGTTTTGTCAGTTAAGCTAACATGCATGCTAAGCAAACTAGCCAGCTAACACATCGTTACGCCTAACTTTGATAACGCATCTTAAGACATGTGCTTGGTAATCATTTCGCGACTTTCGCTGCAAGGATTAAACTTTTTAAAAATCGATTAATTTAAATCGCTTTTTGTGTTGATTACCTTCGGCCTGTTCAAGGGAGTTCATGTCTGAGCCACTGTCTATGGACTGAGCCGGGACTACAACACCCTTCCCCTCAGGTGTAGGACAGGCCTGCTGACCAATCCGCATTGGGTGTGTGCGCAGCTATATTCTGATTTGGTGTGATTCAGGTAAAGGGCGGTACGAAAGTTGAAGTCCCGCCTCCAGCAGACAGGCAGCACCGACTGCAGGTTGCGCTGTTTTTCATATTCAGGAACTTGCAACTTTCTCCAGAAGGCCCTCTTACCATTTTCAGCAACATTAATTTTACAGACATATCCAATTTTACGCTTACAAAATGTAAACAAACAGAAGAATGGAAGATAATAAGATAATAGTACATAAATAAAACTGTACTATAGAGTACTGGAAAATAAAAATCCAGGTGCATTTATAGAGTTCAGATGTGTTTATTATAGCTGACAGTGGCAGTTCAGACTTTTAGATATTTAAACTATTGACATGGGAATATTCATTCAGGGGAATGTTTGTTTAAACCGACTGAAAATAATTTCATTATTAATTTAATTGAAACCACACAAATATTTCTTAGTGATATTTGGGAAATTAAAAGGGGTAATATTGGTCTTGATCAGTTTATATAATTTTTACTGTCCTGCAAGCTTTTACATTGATGATAAATTGCTTAGTATCTGATATAAATGTTTTCTTCCAA
>VUQI01026660.1:0-12113 GCA_015106735.1 Paratilapia polleni
ATAGGTTCCTCTTGGTCCGTTTCTTTTTGTTTTATTGTTTATTGTTCAAATTATAAAATAATGCCAGAACTGACAGGTGGAGAGAAGAAAAGAGAAGAGGAAGCAATAAAGAAAAACCAGAGGATGAGCACATCGGGTCACCAACCACAGCATCTGTAACAAAACAGTCAGAAAGCAAACAGCAGCTGAAAGAGAGGAAACAAACATGATGTGTGTGTGTGTGTGTGTGTGTGTTTGTCACACAATGCACTTAATAATGAGGGTGATAAGCTGCACCCACGCCCCCCAGGAGCCAGAGGCAGACAGAGACAGGCCCAGGAGACCAGGGCCGTCCTCAGCCACCCAAGAGTACTGAGGACCCGAGGCCACACGTCCCAATGACAACCGTGCATCCACCCCGGCAGGAGGAGGAGGGAGACCCAGAAGGAGCCACCTCAGTCAAAGGGTAGAAGCCCCGGAGGGCCAGTGGCAACGGGCGGCCGACCCCGCCAGAGGCCGGCCACTCCATTGCAAGCCGAGGACAAGGCACCAGGAACCCAGGCACCTGGGTACCACACACCACCCGGCAGAGCATTTTTATTTTTATTCACACCTCTCTGACTCATGTTTAACTCCCTGTGCTTTGGAGGAAAAAATCCGGAGTGTTGATTTCCAGCAGGTCCTGCAGCTTCAGGCGCTGCTCTCTCCGACACACTTGTGGCTTTTGACCTGCGATTGCCACGTGAACCTTTTGTCGCAGACGCTGCACCTGAACTGTTTCTGCCCCGTGTGCACGGAAAAGTGATACGTCAGATTCGCCTTCTGAGAAAAGCTCTTCCCGCACACCAGGCAGCTGTATGGTTTCTCTCCTGTGTGGACCGTCATGTGTTTCTTTAGGCCGCCTTTCTGCGTGAAGCTCTTCTCGCACTGTAAGCACCTGAACGGTTTCTCTCCCGTGTGGGTCCTCATGTGGTTCACCAGCGCGCTGCGCACGGCGAAACTGGTGTCGCAGAACGAGCAGCTGAACGGTTTTTCTCCTGAGTGACATCTCATGTGTCGGATTAAATTTGGCCTCTGAGAAAATCTTTTCCCACACACAGAGCAGCCGTACGGTTTCTCTCCCGTGTGAAACCTTGTGTGTCTCCGTAAACTGTCCTTACGCCCAAATTTTCGGCCACATTCGCAGCAGATGAACGACTTTTTGCCAGCATCACTCACAGACACGTGTTTCACGGACTCTGGACCGGGTTCAGCTTCTCTGGTCTGTTTACAGTCATCATCACTGATTTCAGTCTCAGCTTCAGAGGCTGAAGGTTTGTCTCCACATCTAACTGGACCAGAGACCCTCACTGGTTCTCCTCCTCTGCTCTCCTCCATCTCGCTGTGATGAAGCTGTGAGGATGCAGATTTCTCTTCATCATCCTCACTCTTCAGAGGGAGAGGCGAGGACATGAACTCGTTGAGATCTGCCTCCTGCAGGCATTCAGGTTCCTCCTGACTGCTCCACAGCTCCTCCTGCTCCTCCTTGATGTGAGGGTCCTCCTGGTCCATGGGGTCCAGCCTGGGATTCCACCGCTGCTTCTCAGGAGGAACCTCTTCTAAATTCACCACCACCTGCCGTACATCTGAAGGACACTCTGAAACACAAACACAGTGTGGAAACCATGAGTTCATGTCTGAGACAAACACCACGGTTTCATTAAAGAGCTGAATCACAGAAAGACTTCAGCAGTGACGGGACGCTCGACCGCATCACAGGACAAATTTAACTAAAACTGAAGCAATCTGAGTCCTGTGAATGAGTTGAAAATGAAGAAAGGTCAGCAGTAAACTTCCAGAAGTTAACAAAAACCTGAAAAATCCTTTAATATTCAGAGCAGCAGTGCAGCAGAGCACCAGGTCTGACACCTGCTCTCAGGTATCTGCTGCACATACCAGCGTGAAATTAATAAATCCAAGAATATAAATTTACTGAATTTGTATTTATCAGTAAAATAAAACATGATAACTGGACCAAGATGAATAAAAGGAAAAATAAAAACATGTAATTTACTGTCTTTGATGCTGTCATTTTGGCTCTTGTTCGTTTCTCTCCTGAGTGGAGCAGACAGAGGCCGGTGAGAGGAAACTCAAATTTAAAAACCACTGAAGAATTAATGTTACATGTTACGTTACCGTAGGTGCAAAGAAAGCCTCCCAACAACTTTTACACTGAACATATTGAGAGCGACAAGCAGCGTCAATTCAGTTTCAGTTCAGTTTTATTTATAAAGCACCAGGTCACAACAAAAGCTGCCTCGAGGTGTTTAACATTGTTAGATAAAGACTTTACGATGTGACCCCAGTTTGCGTTTAATTTAAAAGTTATTTCATTCGCTCTGAGCGGTGACCGAAAGAACGAGATCACAGATACAAGAGGCAGAAACGAGTTCCCTCTGAAAGGTGGCTGGCCCCTCCCTTAGAGATAGGGTGAGGAGTTCAGTCATTTGGGAGGAACTCGGAGTAGACCTGCTCCTCCTCCACATCGAAAGGAGCCAGCTGAGGTGGTTCAGCATCTGATTAGGATCCCTCCTGGGTGAGGTGTTCTGGGCATGTCCTACAGGGAGGAGGCCCCGGGTCAGACCCAGGACACGCCGGAGAGATTACATCTCTCAGCTGGCCTGGGAACACCTCGGCGTTTCCCCGGATGAGCCGGAGGACGTGGCTGGGGAGAGGGAGGTCTGGGCTTCTCTGCTTAGACTGCTGCCCACAAGACCTGGACCAAGAAGAGCTGCAGAAGATGGATGGATGGATTTCATTCAAAGAAAATCTGTTGATGCAGCTCATAATTTATGTTTTGCTACCAGAGTTTCAGAAAATTATTTTGAGTTTTTGGATTAAGTCACTGGAGTGAGGACGTGATCAGCTGGTTTTGAAGCTGTCCTACCAGAAGTCCTGAGTTCTGCACATGAAGATCATCGCAGCTCGCCTGCAGCTTTACTGGAACCACAGTTTCATATTTTCGTTTACTTTCCTTAAATAAAGTTCCACTATTAAAATGTTTAACTGTTAAATTCTTCAAAATAAAACAGAACATTTTCTGCCAGAGCTGAGCGCTCAGAGTCTGTATTAAAAGTCTTAATTTACCCAGAATTCATTGCAGGGCCGTCCTGTTTGAGATACAGATGGTTTGGTTTGTTTGAGTCAAAGTCTTTGTGAAACTGGTCTCTGGTCTTCTGTCATCTCAGTTTTTAAATGCGGCTGTCAGGGATGCAAACAGGCGATGGTTTCATGACTTCCTGTTTCCTGGAGCTCAGAGTTTTTCACAGCAGAGCACGCTCAGAGCCTCCGGTGTGTCTGTTCTATATCACTTCACCCAGAGCTGCTCGTTTACAGCAAAAACGGTCATCACGATCATCTAACAGGATCGCTTTCACTTCTGCATTTGTGGAACTTTTAAGAAAAACTGTGTTTGCTGCAGAGTTTTTGACACAAAGGTGCTTCGTTGGTTTCAGTCACTTCGACTCGAAGCTGGACAGCCTGAAGTGTGTTTACAGCGAACTCAAACTGTGGTGAAGAAAGACAAAACGAGAGCACAGAAAGCACAAAAATTATTAGATTAGGAGGTTTAAACCCGGATTAACTGCATCAACTCCCCTCATCAAAACTGATTATTTCACTGTTCATTTTGGGGCTGTGGCTGCGGGTCGCCTGCTAATCAGAAGGTTGGTGGTTCGATTCTCCTCTGTATGTCTGCAAGTGTCCTTTGGCCACATAATGGCCCACACTGCCTTCGATGCATCCATGTGAGTGTGTGTGTGTGTGTGAGATGGGAAGCACTTAAAGGCACAAATAAAGAGGTGCGTGAACGGGTGAATGTGGCTTATAGTTAAAAAAAAGTGACTTCATACGTTCGAGTCCATTTACCCTGCAGGTCTTCATAGTTTGTCCTCTGGTGGACATGATGTGATGAATATGTTGGACCTGTATAACCGCTGAGCAGCAAACACTGATTTCAATTTACTGCACGAAGAGGAGGGAACGTGAGATCAGAGACATCAGAGCGCTGACCTGATGCTGACACGCCGCTCGCTGAGCGCACGCCGACCTGACAGAGCAGCCCAGGTTTGATTTAACAAAAGTAGAGCCAGACGGGCCTTTGGGATGGTACACTGCAAGCGGACACGGTCAAAACAGCGGCGTTATCTCCAGAGGGGTGTACAGCGAAGTGAGGCTGATGGGTTAGCCAGCTATGCTGAGTTTCAAGTCTGAGTTTTCTGTGTCACGAAGCCGGCTCTCTCTTTACCTGCTAAATCACCATGGTAACTGATGCTGAACACATCACCTGGTCGGGAGCAGGTTCTGTTCAGAGTTTCAGAAGCGCCACCTTTTCACCGATTCTGTACGGACGGCGTGTTTGAGTGTGACGTAGATTCTGTGCAGCCTGACTGCTCCAGCTGTGAAGTCACAGCAGCTCACACCGTGTGTCTCCCTGGACTGTGCATGTGTTTAAAGTTTAAATGGATCCGAAGTTTCACAGAGTTTCAGGTTAGAAACAAACGGCAGCACCGGCAGCAGGAAAATAAACAGAAGTCTTCATTTTTAATGATGATCAGATCAGCAGATGAATGATTTCCTGCAGCACGACTCGCTCGTCTGATTCGCAGCATCGGTGTTACGTTTTACTGTTAGGTTCTCCGTCACCTGTTCCTCTGATAATGTCTCTGATTGGAGGAGGCGGTGCTCAGGTGATCTACTCTGCGCACAAGAGTCACAACACATCAAACATCCCCTTTAATGTGAGCGCGCTCAGAGCCTGAAGCGAACGCCTATAATGAGATGATTCCAATAAAGTTTGTTTTTAATACGAACTCAGTCCCTAAACGATCAGTCACGTGACGTCTGTGCACGAAGGCCGATATTACAGGAACCTGTTTTTAAAACGTAATCAACACAGTGAAGACGTTTACTGAGCGTGTCTGCAGAGTCATAAACTCTGTGATCAAACTACACAGGAAGCTCAGCATCAGCTCAGCAGGATAAAACGAGCTGCACGTTGGGTTGTTCTTGGCGTTCTCGCGCTTTTCTAAATCGAGAATGTTTTCTTTGGTTCATTTTGTTCTATTTAATTAAAGGATGATGGAAAACGAACTCTCCTTTGTGAGAAACTCCAACAAACGTGTCCAGTCGATAGAGAACTTACGTCTCTGACATCAGCGCAGCTTTCACTGTGAAACTGTTTCTCTGCCGTTTCTCAGCCGGTCAGCTGACTGGACGGCAGCGTGGAAATGTTCGCCGGGTTTCCTTCGTGCTCTGATTCTCGCAGACGGCTTCGTGCTGAAGCTTAAAGACCTCCTGCACGTCCTCCCCGTCTGTGCTGATAGGAGAAGTTCACTGTTAACGTATCACTACACAGGACATGCTGTGAAGTATCAGATTACTTTTTACAGGGGGAAAGTATTGCAGTAAAAAGTAATGTGTAGTACATGATGTTTTTAATAACCCTGATAAACCCGACACCCAGCAAACATTTCCACGCCGAATATCCGTCAGCTCTGATTGGACCTTCCGGCTACAGGAAAGTTTGTGTCTGAGATTTTTTCGATGACCTTTTTGTCCATTAGAATCAATTCAAATCAAATCTTCCCAATCCAAAGACGAGGAAGAACTCCAGGACAAAGACGGACTCTGACCTCTCCCTGAAGTCCACACCGAGCTCTGATCAGGTTTATAAGGCTGATCCTGCAGGCGGGGGTTTCCTAAAGTCCAGTTTAAGTCTCAGGTTCAGTTTTAGTTAGTCTGATAACCTGATGAGCTTTGATTTTGATAGTTCTAGTAGTAGTTTAAATCATCGATATTAAAGTCAATAATCAATAAATCCGCGTGCTGCTGCTTTTATTTACTCTGGTGGGAATGAGGCCTCGTGACGTAGGTTCACCTTCACTGAAGGTATGCGCGCTCCCGCGGCTTTGGATCCACTTCCTATGAGAAGGTCACCCGCACCGCGCGCTCTCTGCGGGCTAACCTGATAACCTTCCGCTGCGCGTGCCGGCCGGATGCGGAGCACCGACCTGCTCCGAGCTGCTCCGCCTCCTCCTGCAGCTCCCGGATGGTTCGGTCCACGTGTCCCAGGACGTCGTCCACGGCGGCGCTGAGCCGCTGGCTGATGAGCACCTTCAGAGCCTCGAGCCTCCACATCCTCACCTGCCTGTCACCTGACAGCCCCTTTTTACCGCTGGTGCTCTGCTGCTGCTGCGCAGACACGCTCCGGCGACGACTTCCGGGTCGCGTTTCAAAATAAAAGCTGCCGAGCCTCGAACCAGAACCACTTAAAAATAAAATAAAATGATGGTTATCATTGTTTCTGAAACATTTGTATTTTTTATGGTTCTTCGGTCTTTGTTTTGACGACATTCAGAATATTCCGGATGTACAAAGAGCTCCAGCTGCAGCTTCTCACTCACTAACTTGTCTCCTTTACATTCATCATTTAATTACATAAAATTAGCCAAATCATTTCTTTGCTGTCAGTTTGTGTTTTTATTTATTGTTAAAATAATTAAAAGACCTCATTATGAGCATTAATTGTAAAAGCAGTTGTATCCATGCAGACTCAGGTGGAGTTTCCCGATGAGCTTGTTTTTCTCTTTGGTTTTCATTGTCTCGCTGGTTTGATTTGCTACAGATTGTGAAGTTTCTGTCGGGCAGATTTAAGAAGTTCAGGTTTTACATGTTAGACAGTTTCTGCCCACTCACACTGAATTTAACATTTCAGAAGCAAAAACCGAAAGTAAAGAATTTCCTGTTTGTTTTCGGAGTTTTGGAGTCCAAAATACTGCTTTGGCTTTTGTTCTTGTTTCAGTAACTAAAACGTTTTCTTCACAGCCAATTGTAGATGAGTTTTAGTTTAAATAGCTTGTGCTGTATGTCACTCAGGTGTATTTGGGCCTCATAATGCATGTCTGTGGAAGCAGAGGTCTGTCCACGATTAAAAATCACCATGGCTCTGAGTTTACAGCTGATATTCAAACAGCAACTCTGATGGTTTCTATAATCTCGTGTTTCACCTGCTTTTCTGTGAGTGTAAAATGTAAAACACGGGATTCCTCCGCCCAGTTTAACCAGTTTCACTGAGGGCTGCAGACCAGTCCTTCAGGTCTCCTTCAGGCCATAAATGTTAAATCACAAGAAATGTGAATGAACTTTTGAATATAACCGAGTTTCCACCGAGCTGCCTGAGACTCACCTGTGTTACGGCCTGTGGTCAGCAGGTGGCAGCGTTGTGTCAGGTGATGTTTTATCTGCAGCAGCTCAGTCATTTCAGCCTGGATGGAGAATCACAGTGATGTGAGCCTGCTGTGTAAAGCAGGTGATAAATATCCAGATAACCTGCTGAAATAAACCCAAACCAATCCCCCCACTCCACTCTGACTCTAATCACGGTTCAATGAAGGTCACGTTAAAACACATCCGCCTGTTCAGCTGTCACAGCTAAAGGAGAAATCGACTGACTGCAGAAGAATGTAAAGGTTTGTTTATTGGCATCAAAACACTTTTACACAGACGTGGGATTACAAGCTAATAAATCATGAACAAAGGCACCAAGTTTACAACCACCAAAAAAGTCTGTCTCTCCACCCGGAAAATTAGCTCAGGGTTTCTTCTCATTTCAGACACACACGAGGTAAAAAGAAATCAATAAAAAAAAAAAAAAAAAAAAAAAAAAAAAAAAAAAAAAAAAAAAAAAAAAAAATTAAAAAAAAAAAAATCAGTAGAACTGATATCGTGGAAAAATTAACTCTTAATTTTTAAAACATAAGTGACAAATTTATGAAAAAAAAAACCTCTGAAAAACTAATTTCTTCTATGTGGAAACGTCTTCATTTATCGAGGTCATACAAACCTCATCACACCACGGACACATTAATGAGGAGGTCTGGATGAGGAAATCTATCAAAATCTATCAGATCATCCGTGTGTTTCCACGGCGACGTCTCTTCACAGTCTGCATGCTTCTGATAACTGAAACAAAAACTAGAATCATGATTATTTCGGTCAGCACAGAGAGGCAGAAGGCCTGGAACCAACCACACACTGAGCCTGAAGTGAAGCGAATGAACCTGAGACTGAAAACAGAAGACGGCTAACGGCCAGCTCAGAGAACAACCACAGCGAAAAGCAGCTGCAGAGAGGCCGTGCTGATGGAGCAGCAACACTCGATTATTTAACACGATAATTCGTTACCTCACAGGCTCGTCCTGCTCAGACTTGTGGGTGTTTTCAGCAATAAAGTTCGTCTGCCAAAACAGCCGCCATCCCTGCTTCCTCCACCACAGGAGGTCTAACATCACCATGTTAGTGCTGCTCCCACAGCCTCATAATTTTATCTGAGGACCTTCAGTGCAGCTGAACATCACATCAAAAACTACTAAACATAAACTTTACAGTAACAACTGTGAGAAACCTGTGTCTAATGAGACTGTGTGAGCTTTTAGATGTGTTGTTTAGATCTGCGAGTCCACAGATCGGAGAAATATTTGATCACACATGTAAGAAGTTTGCCTTCAGGCCCTCTGCTGGGAAGACTTTCTAACACACGCTTAACGTTCATTTCAACACAAACCAAAACAGCAAACTGACACCGAAAAGAACCAAATCTAAAATAATCATTCAGCGATCACTTTTGTTGTCCACAGGACACAAACGTTAACCCTCTCGTGTGTTTGTCCCTGATCCCTTCCTGTTTACCTCAGCTCAGTTCTGAAAGCCCCTCAGCCTTTCAGGAAGCACTGAGGACAAAATTGACCCACTAACATTTTGACAAGTTGGTCAGTTGCACTGATGGTGTTGGAGAAACCTTACTGAACAACCCCACCACGGGGAAGCGACTGCAGGTCCAGACGTTTATAACACAAAAACAAGTTTGTGAGCTGAAATAAGCGCATTTCCTTCTGGAAAATTCATCCACTGCAGGCAGGACACGCTGCAGCAGTGGAGGCTCTGCTGTCAGGAGTTTGATCCAACCCGGCAAAGTGAAACCATGTGGCTCCTCGACCATAAAAGCACATTTTGTTTAAATTAAATTTGTCACTTTAATTTAAAAAAGAAAAATCTGATTTCCTCCCCCCACTTCCCATTTTTTAACCCACAGTGCCCGTGATATGCAGGAAGTCTTTAATGAACAGAGCTCTGCTGTTTGGAGAGTCTGAGCATGCTCACTTGCCACCGCTGCCCTCACGCCACACTTGTTCCTCCTTAGCTGTTTGTGCCAGCTGAATCTGTGGTGACCGACGCTGCAGCTGAATGCTTTCTCCCCCATGTGACACCTCCTGTGTCTCAGGAGAGCGTCTTTGAGTCCAAACACCTTCTCACACTGGGAGCAGGGAAACTCCTTCCTCCTGCTGCGGGAGCTGAAGTCTAACAGAGGCTGTGATTGGCTGTGATGCAGCTGCGAGGTCTCGGCGCCGACGCGCTGAAGGATTCTGAGCTGACGCGGGCGGCTTAACATTTTAACAGCTCAGATTTTCCCTCTGTTGTGTGTCTGCAGCTGCTTCCTCTGTGGAAAACATTTGTCACGCATGGAGCAGCTGAAAGCTTTTCCACCTGTGTGACCTCGCAGGTGAGGCGTTTTCCTGCCGTCAGTCTGAGCTGCAGAGCCGTGTGGAGCTTCTGGTTCCGTACAAGCTGCAGCTCGCTCTCGGTTCTCAGGCGGTGCAGCTGAATCCTGTGCGTTGGGTCACATGACCTTCTGTATGAACCTTTTCCACACACGGAGCAGCCGAACGGTTTCTCCCCTGTATGGATCCTTGTGTGTGTCTCTTTGTGCCCTCTGAGCCGTTACTTCTCTTACAGCCAACCTTTTTGTAATCTGAGGGTCTGAAACGTCTTCAGTCTCATTATGTGCCTATAAAGGTTCAACGAGATCTGGTTCTGGTTCTCCACAGTCCTCCCACAGAGTCCCTCCTCTGCTCAGCCTGGCTGTGATGAAGCTGCGTTTCTCCTCATCCTCATCCTCTTCATAGGGTCAGGACAGAATCGGAGCCTCCTGCTCCTCTTTAATCTGTGGGGGTTCTGGTTCCTGCTGTGGAACTGTGTGGATGACTGGCGAGGGGTCCAGCTGTGAGCTGAAAGTCCATGAGGTGAAACAGGTGAGTGAACAGGAAGCATGAGCAAGGCACACCATAGCGATGGCTCAGTCACAGCCAACCTTAAATGCACAGCCTTCAATGAGCAGATTTCTCCCAGGTGTGCCTGGGAATCCGAGGGCGGAAACGAGGCAGGGTCCGCCCACCAATCCACCTGCAGCAGAAAACAGAGAGAAACCAAACACAGCCTGCCCGGACCCTGACAACAAAAGAAAATTCAAAACCTTTTTTCTGTATCAGCAAAGATAGTGTTGTGTTGGAGTGACTGTCAGTACCTTTTCTGTTCATCATTTTGCTGTATTTCAGGTGGAGTGAGCTCCACGAGCCCCTCAGCTGTCATAACCGGGTGTTTAGGAGGGACTCAAACGCTGGACTCGAGAAAACAGTTTAGGTGATTTATTTACAGTGGATAATGTTAAACAGAGAAAACCAAAAGCAGAAGTGAATGGTAGCGGGAGCCGAGGCTAGGGCGCAGGTAAGTCCACAGATTATTGCCAACAGATCTCTCTCCAACAACTTTCCTCCAAGCCGGGGTTTCCTGCAGAGATGAGAGGATGATTAGTCCAGAGCAAAAACAAGGTTCAATCTCAAGCACACAAAGCAATACAGAGCCAAACCACACTACCAAAGCTAGGGTAATAATCTGACGTCGGCCGGTGGATTCCCTCAGCCTCAAGCAGTGAAAGGCTGACGAGCAATGATTCTCAGGTGAGGGTGAAGATTACTTCCAGGTGCACCGGTCAGAGGGCGGGACTCCCTACAGAATCCCAGCCCCCGAAAACAAAACAGAGTTAATCCACCCACTCACACATACACACATAGAGGAGAGAAAGATAGAAGATGGCAGGTCGTCACAGGAGGACCAGGGGACCATGACATCAGCAGCGCTGCGTCTCAGAAGTTTCCTGTTGGAAATCCATCTTTGCTTTCTGTGACAGACAGAGAGCTGCTGACTGTGTGTGTTCTGATTGTGCAGAACATTTTGAACATGAATTTTTCTGCACATGAAATCTCAGTGAAACCCTGAAAAAGCAGCACAGTCCCACAGCAGCTCAGAGCATTTCATTTAATCCCCTCTGAAGTCTCAGCACACAGGAAACATCCTTCCTGCTGAAATGTGACTTTCAAAGCTTTGCTGACTTACTGACTATTTCACATTTTGTTTTGTCAGTCAGTCCTGAAGTTACCTGAAGCACCTGCACGTCTCTGATGTCATGCTCTCAGCAGCTGGAACACAGGTCACATCTGTCCCGGAGAGGAAGACACACAGAAAGGATTCAAACCTTTAACCTCAGTCAGTGGTTTTGGTCCTCAGAGGGACGAGGACTCGTTTCTCTGCATGTGATTGAAGCTCTGAGCTGTTTGTGCTGCTGTGTGTGTGTGTGTCTGTGTGTGTGTGTGTGTGTGTGTGTGTGTGTGTGTGTGTGTGTGTGTGTGTGTGTGTGTGTGTGTGTGTGTGTGTGTGTGTGTGTGTGTGTGTGTGTGTGTGTGTGTGTGTGTGTGTGTGTCTGTGTGTGTGTGTCTGTGTGTGTGTGTGTGTGTGTGTGTGTGTGTGTGTGTGTGTGTCTGTGTGTGTGTGTGTCTGTCTCTGTGTGTGTGTGTGTGTCTGTGTCTCTCTGTGTTTGTGTGTGTCTGTGTCTCTCTGTGTTTGTGTGTGTCTGTGTGTGTCTGTGTCTCTGTCTCTCTGTGTGTCTGTGTGTCTCTGTGTGTTTCTGTGTGTGTCTGTGTTTCTGTGTGTGTCTGTGTCTGTGTGTTTCTGTGTGTGTCTGTGTCTGTGTCTCTGTGTCTCTGTGTGTGTCTGTGTCTCTGTGTGTCTGTGTCTCTGTGTGTTTCTCTGTGTGTCTGTGTCTCTCTGTGTCTGTGTCTCTCTGTGTGTCTGTGTCTCTGTGTGTGTGTCTGTGTGTCTGTTTCAGTGTGTGTGTGTGTTTCTGTGTGTGTGTCTCTCTGTTTCTGTGTGTGTGTCTCTCTGTTTCTGTGTGTGTGTCTCTCTGTTTCTGTGTGTGTCTCTGT